>PVJA010009204.1:0-14259 GCA_004027025.1 Myocastor coypus | reverse complement strand
AGGAGTAAGTTATTGTAAAAGTAAGTGTATTTGTGCACATTCATGTGTATTTGTCCATGACTTCAACTTTTGCCTTTTAAGGCATTGAACCCTGATGAAAATTGGAAGGCATAGTAATCTGGTGCTGCAGGAAAATTTGCATTTTGAAATAAATTAGGTCAGAGTCATGTGCCATGAATTCTTTTCCTGCTGTGGTCCATGACACTCTCAAAGTTCCCAGGGGGAAGGATGGTGAAAACATAGAGAAATAAAGAAAAGAGATAGAAAGATGAGGTCAAGTGGAATCAAAAGACACAATCAATAGACCCTCCTCTGGATGGGAGGAAAGGAAGTGGTCCCCAACAATGGGGCATTTATTTATGCATTTGGTAGTTTGGTGTCACGTGACATCTTTTTTGCCTAGCAACTTATTGCTTAGATTGTCTCAGAGCTGGGTTTTCTCTGGACTAGAGCAGCTTGTCCATGTGGATTGCCACAGGGGCTCTTCGTTCTCAGGTAGGCCTTGCTTCACCCCACACGTGTGACCAGTTTTCAGCTTCAATGGTTCCCTACATTTTGAGGTAGTAAAAAAATTGACTCAGAATTCACTATTTTGTGGAAGGCACTTTTGGCCCATTTTTTACAATCAGAAACAATGAAAAATGTCAACTAACTTAGAAGATCAACATTAAGAAGAAAGGAAATACCGGTAGACTCATAGAATTTTGCAAATCACAGAATGTTTAAATCATAGCATCTGTGCATATGGGCTAGAAACTATACACTTACTTTTTTTGTTTTTGTTTTTCATACAGGTCTCACAAGGTAAACCAGGCTGGCCTCAAACTCATGGTGATTCTCCTGCCTAAGCCTCCTGAGTCCTGGAATTGATTACAGGCATGCACCACTGTGCCTTGCTTATACTTACTTTTAAAAATGAGGTTGTAAGTGAAGCTATCAGCTTTGTACCGTTACAGAAAAGCTTTGAGTTTTACTCAAAGTCATTTTGAAAGCGTTTTATAATATAAAAAGAAAAAAATCTGTGAAATGAGCAAGAATAATACTAGTTCACATTTTGTAGTGCATATAGGTGCTTTAAAAATCGATTATTTCCTCATAACCCTTTGAGGCACATGGTGTAAATAAAGGCCATATTTCACACATGAAGAAACTACAACTTATAGAAATCAAATAGAGTATAAAAAATGGTATAGCTAGGACATTGTAGGAAGAGAGAAAGGAAAGGGGATTTACATTCAAGCAACTTCAATGCTAACCACTATTTATTGAACACTTATGTTCTGGTCAATATGTTGAACATTTTTAAGGGTATTATAGTATTCATTAAAATGTTATTATTTTAAGGCCCACATATAAGTGTGTTGCAACTTGGGAGAAATAAGAAAATAGGACAACTTCTTGAAAAAATAACTTGAGCAAAGTAACTTAAGGTAGATGATGATGATGATGATGATGATGATGATGATGACGACGACGATGATGATGATGATAACTATTGTTTGAAAGCTACTATTTGCCAGACAACAATATGTTAAGCATTTAACCTAGATTTTAGATTCAGTCTCAAAACTCTTCAACAAGACAGGAATTTACTTCACTTTACACATAAAACACAAGCCAGAGAGGTAGGTATTCAGGAGCTTGCCCAAGATCACATGGCTGGTGTTACAGTTTGTGGCTGGTTGTCTTCCTCAACCCCATGTGGTTATGGGGAGCAAGGCAGATATTTTTGAGGCAGCTCAACCTAGAGTTTGGTTGATTCCCAGTCTAATGCTGGGATTAAGGGTATGAGTATTGCATATGGCAAACTACAGTGGGTAGTTCACATACAATATAAGGGCTAGAAAGAGGCTTGGTAGCCCCTGCTCACCTGTTCCTTTTGCTATCTTCTGCCACCTTGAAACGTTGCCCCTCTGCCAGATGCCACCATGCTTGAGAACCAGTTGATTGTGGACTAAAACCTCTGTAAATTGTGAGCTAAATAAACCTTTCTTCTTTTAACCATGAGGGTTTGGTATTTTGTCTCAGCCACCAGAAAAGTAATTAAGACACCTGATAAGTAATGGAATATTTTACTATACATCATGTGATAGCAACTGGCTGGCTACATTAGCTTCTCACTCTTTTAATGATTCTTACGCTGTCATGAAGAAACCTGTGCTAAGCTTAACTCTATAACTCATAACTTTAAGGATCTATTGGTGTTTTTTTTTTTTTTTTTTTTTTTTTTTTTTTTTTTTTTTTTTTTTTTTTTTTTTGCAAGTTTTATTATGTAGTCTTTTTCTACCCTTAGATTAAAACCCAGGCTGGCCTCATATTTTTTTCCTGCCTACTTTCACAGAAAGTCCTATAATCATATAGCTCACAAGTACAGTCTGAGTATAGTAATTATCAATGTCCAATAATGATGGTAGCAGGCTTCAAAATTGTTTTAGGGTTAAAATCTTCCTGTCTGTCGTAAACACTTGTTATAAGCTAGCCACAGCAAGTAGGAAGGAGTATTGTCCTCCTTTCTTTCCCTGTTTTTTCTTCCCTCATTCATTAACATTGGTTTCTGATTCTTGCATTTCTTGCAGAGTAAAAGCTGGCACAGGAGGGAAGAAATAAAAGAAATGAGAAAGTTGTTGCTCATCTGTTATTGCTATAATATGACTTAAGGACAATCTACTGAAGCAGTTTGTCCTTAAACCTACTGTCACTTTCTCTCTTCATTTTATTGTTCTTTTGTAATATACTCTTTTTCTCCTCCCATGAGGAGATGGGGTCTATTTTCTTGCCTTTTTAAACTAAGATTATCCTATTTAAATGAAACAAAAGTGATGCTATGTGATTGTCAGACCTATACCTTAAGATATTCTCTAGTTTGTATTTTGTTTTGTTCCAATTTTGGTGTTTTGCCCTTTTGGAGTTCAGCATTATTTCCTAAGTAAGTCTATTTATGTTTCTGGAGAGAGGCCCGGCCAGACCTGAGATGTTCTATCCACACAAGCTGAGGCACCAGATTTGGAAATGAAACCATTTCAGATCCTCCAGTAGCACAGAGCAAAGACACCCAGACATCACACAACAATGTGCCTACCCTGTGCCTGCCCAAATTGCAGACTGTTAGAAAATAAATTATTGCTTTTGTTTTAAACCCTTAGATTTGGAGGAAAGGAGTTTTTTAAACAGGAACTGATAAAAAGTCTATCTGGTCTATAGTAAACATTCCTGCATTCCTTATTTCAGGGTATTCAGGATGCAAAGATGGATCTCCTTTATCTTCCTGCTACAGCTTTCAACTCATCTGGAAGATTCTCTGAGTCAACAACCCAGAGGCTGATGATACAGCTCAGTGGTAGGACACACTGCTAGTACACATGAGGCCTTGGGTTTCAGTCCTCAGCACTGAAAATGAAAACCAGAAGAAAATCTAGCAATCCAATAAAATCAAATATACACTTATCATGTTACCTGAGAAATCTTTCCACTAATCCTAAAAAAATTTAAGAAACATACACCCAATCTTGCTTATAAATGCTTAAGCCAGCTTTAGGTGGAAGCAACCTGTTCTCTGCTGCTATAACAGAATACCACAGATTGGGTAAATTATAAACCATAGAGGTTTATTTGGCTCTTGATCGTCAACATGAGGGCAGCATGCGGTGAGGGTCTACTTGTTCCATCATAATATGGCAGAAGGACAAATGAACACACAGGATATAGAAAGAAAAGCAGGGCCAAACTCACCTTTTTATGAGAAAGCTACTTCCCAAATAACTAACCCACTGTTATGCCAACCTCCTTAATCTATTCATGGGAGTTCCCTTAGGACCTCATCACCCCTTGGAGATTCCACCTCTTACTACTACTACAATGATAATTAAACTTTAACATCAGCAGTGGGAGGGACACTCAAGCCATAGCACAATCTAAGAATTCAATTCATGGGGGGGCAAATTGGGTTCATCCACAAAATTACTAATGGATACAAGAACAAGGATGAATTTCAAAAGTGATGTGTTAATGGGAAGACAGACATAGAAGCCTACATATTATATGACTCCATTTATATGACATTCTGAAAAAGGCAACGCTATAGGGATCAGCATAGAACCACATTCGTTAGCATCTAGGAGTACAATGTGATTAAGGAGCACAAAGGCTTAGCATGAGCTTTGGGGGAAGAGGTAGTGAGGCGTTAAATTCACTTGTCAAAGCTCAAAGGACTGTGTAGCTCAAGAAGGTTGAATGTGGTACATCAGCTAATGGTCAACTTGTAACATCCAGGTGAGCTGAGTAAGTGCAGTATGGAAGACCGATGTGATGACTGGTGCCAGCAGCATGAAGAGAACTGGAGGGAAGATGGTAGGCTGTCGATTGCTAATGAGAAGCTTGTCCCACGCCCTTATTTTCTTCTTGTTTCCTGGTTGCCACAGTAGGAGCAGCCTCCCCCTTCACAAGCTTCCTAGGCAGCATCTTTTGTCTCAGAGCACTGACTGCAGTCAAACTGGCTTTTCTTGCTTCAGGTTTTTATTCTCAGATATTCCGTCACGATTATATACAACTGAGGAACATATGTGATCCTCCTGTTTTCAACCTCCCCAGTGCTGGGATTATAGGTGTGTGCCACCACACACAGCATGGCATGTGGCACTGGGGGAATCGAACCTTGGCCCCTGCACTTACCTAAGCAAGTCTGCTGAGCTATCTCGCCAGCTCTGCAACTGCTGAACATATATGATTATGTAAAATTCCCGGCATTTATAACATAAAAACTGAAAGCTAATAATTTTTATATCACACAGATATTAATAACCTTACTCAGCTGCAGCCAATAAATACAGCAATAGATTAGAAGTGAAACCATACTTGGTTATAGATACTGTACTGTGAAATTCTACCATATTGTTTTTAAAAAGCAATCTCAATACACATACTAAAGAACAAAATGCTGACAGATAATTTCATCAATAATATAAATTAGATTCACAAATACATGATGAAGATATGGCTCATTTGGTTGAAGTAAATGTATGTTATTAAATATATACTGTTAACTATAGAGGGTTAATTTAATAGTAGCAGGGAATATTAATTATGTAAAAGAGAAGCCATGGGCCAAATAGAGGATACACAGAAAATTTAACTTTCCACACTCTTAATACATAAATTGTATCAGCCTCCCTAACCCCCAAAGTAATAATATGCAACTTTAGTTTTAAACATTTTCTATGTAAACCCTATCTTGGTGCCATCTTTCAACCAGATTGCTTTGCTAAATCCACCCTATATAAAAATTTTTGACCCACCACTAGCAACATGCAAAATTGTAGGCTCAAACATGTTAACTTCAGTTCAGATCTGTGAGCTGCTGAGTCTTGGTTTACAAAGGGTGCGTAAAAGAGGGAGGTCCTTTGAAGCTAAGGAAAAATTTAAATTCTAGAGATTTAGTGATAGTGGGAGTAGAAAATACTTATTGTTGTATACATACCAAAATGCTTATTTTGATCTTAATATAAGTCAATAGAAAATCTAAGGAGAGAGAAACATGCAATAGATGTGAAATTTATCATTGAAATATGTCTAATTCTGTGTTGTCAAGCCTTTTAAATGAGAGCCTGTATTAATGGCTTGAGTTGACTCAAAGTTTTGCCAGGAAGGCACTTTTGCTGCTGAGCTATCTCCCTGGCCCTTGACTGAAGGTTTTGAAGTCATTAACATACATAATGTATGGAGATCCTTTTTCTGGAATTTACCTGATCGCTATTCTTGGCCCATGTTTTTTTTTTCATTCTATTTATTGTGCATGATTTTTAATGTCCTCATAATTGTAACCCTATCTGTATGCTATCAAATGTCAAAATGTGTCTATTTAACAAAAACTTTGCACTCATGTCCAAGTATTTCTTAGAACATTCATTTAGACATCCTATGCACTGACAAAATTTTGTCCTGTCAGAAATTAAAGTCAAGGTGTCTTCCCTAACCCTAGTACTTCTCTAGTTATTTAATTGCTGACACTTCATCTGATCCTCTACATTATAAACTGAAGCCTTCCTATCCCTTCATCACTACATTGCGCCTTCAAGTTCTCTTAGTCAAACCTCCTAGACAACAATTGGAATTCCTTATTCTCCTTTACTTGAGTGCAGGTCCTCAGTTTTGCTTTTTTGAAACCAGTGGTATCCTAACTGGGCTCTGCTGTCAATTCTGCCACCTTACAACGGTGCCCTCCATGATAGCCAGAGAATTTTGAAATGGCACTGTATTCAAAAATCCAAATCCTCCCATGGTAATGATCTACATAGAACTTTTCAAGGTTTCCCCCACAAGATGTGTGCACTACTTGCCTAAAAGATGCTGTTTGATAAGCATCCTATGGTCAGAAAATATAAAATGTGTCCTATGTAGAGATTTATAATGTACACTGGCATATTTAAGCATCCAAGATACTCTACCTTAAAGAAATTTTATTGGTGCCATGTTTAAAATTTTTTATAAATACAGAATTTTCCAGCTAGAATAAAGCACTTCATCAAAAAACTGCTGAGAAACTCCTCAGTATGTTATGTGAGACCTTGTGTGATCTATCTAGTTCTGCTCCTCACCCACCCCCTTTTCAGCATGTCCTTCCTCCCCTCCCTTTTTTAAAATAAGTGTCCATTCTCAGTTTGGGGCCCTCACTCATCTTTCTATCTCTTCAAGACTTGTTTCTTTTGTTGCTGTTTTAGTCTTTTATTTATTTATTTTCATTTGGGACAGTGTTTCAGTACATAGCACAGACTCTAGTGATCCTCCTGTCTCAGCCTCCCTAGAGCTGGGATTCCAGGCATGCACCATCATGCCCAGTTTCGGTGGAGTCTGCCCAGCGTGCCAAGTTTCAGCGCTGGTGTGGCCTACAGTACTGGTGACAGAACCTGAGTCATTGCTTTTGCTAGGCAGGCACTTAAACTACCAAGCTATCTTTCCAGCCCAAGACTTGTTTCAAAAGCCATTCCAGAGGAAAACTTGACATGCATTAATAGCACCTCATACGTGCCTCATTCATTACACTTTCACCCAGTGTAACCGTCTACTTAATGAACTAAATCTGTTGAAGGCAGTGATTATATTTCATTCCTTCCCCTTCCCAGCATAACCACTAGGTGTGGTCTGAATAACTGTGTTCCTGAATATTCAACTGTACTTTTAAAATTCATAGGTAGAAATTTAACTTTTCAGCATGGTAGTATAAGAAGAGGCATTTGGAAGATGTGATTGAGTCTTGAGGCCTTGACCTTCATGAATGGATGAGTCACCTTATAAAAAAGGCTTGAGGGGACTGTCTGCCTCAAATGAGTCCTCACCAAATACCAGATTTACTGGTGTCTTGATCTAAATCTTCACAACCTCTGCGACTAAGTTCATTAAGTTTCTGATATTTGTGAATGACCCACTCTCTGGGATTTTCATAGCAGTCCAAGTGGATAAAGACTGAAATAAGGGCCAGTCAGGTAGCTCAGCAGATTAAAGTGCCTGCTTTGGCAGACACAGGTGTCAGAGGTTCAATCCCCAGCCTACTGTGCTGGCCCTGCCCGGGGGCACCCTGAGCTGTTGATTGAGACTGGAAGTGATGGCACGCACTTGTAATCCCAGCACTTCAGAGGCTGCACACAGGAGGATCACTGCAAGTCTGGTCTACGAAGTGAGACCCTGTAAGCCCTGTAGACCCTGCATCAAATTCACTTGAAAAAAAAAAAAAAACAAAACCTGAAATATATTTGGCTTTCATTATTTTTATTTTTAGGATACTCAGGATTGAACTGTGGGCTTTTGCCACTGAGGTACAACCCCGGTAAGAGCCAAAGTAGTGTGACCAAATAGTATAGGGTCCAGATAGCAGCTACTCAAGAATAAACCCCACAAATATTAGTTGAATTTTAAAAAGTTTTCCTCAGCCATAAACATGTAATTGAAGTTCTTTGAATGTAAAAATATACCCTTCCAAATGATGGTTTGTTTTTGTACTCAGTGAATTCAGTGAATTCTTTATAACTACCATTGTGCCTTCAAAGATGTTGGTGTTTCATTTACTGTTGTGACAGCACATGATGTAATTGTTTTAAAAAATCTGATGAGTATGACATTTCATCACGCTTCCTTTTAAACTAAATCCTTCAGGTACACAGAACTGAATAGGCAGAAGGAACACGAAGGTGGCTAAGGAATTGCTGGACTGTCTGATTCATAAAAAGGTCCAGTAAAGTAATGAAGGCTGACACAGTGCCCCTGTCCCAACAGCCTACTGGTCTAAGGAAATTACCAGAAGCGGCATGTGTGTTGGCTTGGGAAGAGCAGAGCATCCCAGATGGCCATGCTCATTTGATTTTTAAACAGAGATTTTTAGAATGGAGAAGGGGAAAATCTGTATCCAGGTCATTCCTCTCTCTTCTCCTGGGAGAGCATCTACAGCTGTTGCTTTTAGGCGCCCAAGAATGCTGACTCATCATGACTGACTACTTCGTGGTAAAGTGGCGCATTCCATTAAAACTGTAGGCCAGATGGAAGTTTACTAAAAACTGTACTCAAGTACCTTTTCCCCTTTTAGCTCTGTTCCCTTTTACATATCACTCATCCCTTTTGGGTTCTATTATAATAAGCTTTTGCATACATTTGACTTAGTGAGGACTTGTCTATCTGGATACTGTAATAATTCTGGGTAGCCAGCCTTTAACTTGAATATCTCGTGCTATCTTTAATGGATTCCTTTCATCAGGAAATAGTGATATCTGTTGAAAAGGGTGCTTCAATTATTTCATCCAGTTGTGCCTGAAGGGACCATCTTCTGCCCAGTGGCATTTGATTTCTGAAAGAATTTATTTCATATTACAGTACATGCACTGTATTTCATCAAGGCATTTACATGAATGGACACAAATTCATAGCTGTACTTTGTTATTTGGGATTTTTTTCTCCATTGGAAATTATAATCTAGTATACTTTTAGAAACTTATAATTCCCCTTTTCTTTTTCTTTTTTCCTTGTTATCCTCTATCTGTAGAATTGATAGAGCCCATTTTCATTACAAGCTATTCAGTTGCTTTTGAGATAAACTCACACTTTATCTTCCTGACATATATGTTTAAACTTATGCTTACAGTGAGCCCCAAAAATTCACCAGGGTTATGTTCATATGTGATTTTTAAAAAGTCTATAAATGTCTAGTTTTATAGTTTAAACCCTAAGCATACTATATCTCCATTATGTAATTTAGTTTAATAAAATACTATATCAATAAGGTCTTAGAAGGTATATGGTATATTTTGTTTATTTGTCTGTTTTTGTTTTTGTTTTTTGATACTAGCTATCTGGCTCCAATCTTTTGCTTGGCAAACAGGTCCTCATGCCATTGAGTTATCTTCCCAGCCCAGAAGATGCATAGTGTTTTGGGAGCATCTCAGAGATTTTAGGGCTTTATGAAGAATGAAATCAGCCAGTGGCTACATGCGGTCCAGCTTATATATCATGCTCCAAGATGTTGGTGCTTCCCCAGAGATAAGTTACAGGGCAGCAGCCAATCCACAGCAAGAACTAATTAATGCTCTTGGATTGGCCACTTGCAAACCTCTTGCAAATAAAACAGTTGCAGGGGGTATTTGTAGTTTCCATGAAATTGTTGGGTTTCAATGAGCAATTACTCGTTAGGTTCTAAGAAATAATCTGCTAATGGCTGAGGCTGGAACTCTGAACCGGACTTCGTGGGGCAGACTGTACTTTCTTTCACTTCTCTGTGGTCAGCCACATCGACAGTGCCTCCTAATTTAGGCCTCCAGTGGATTTCATTACCTTGCTCTTTTGCTTTTTTGAATCTAGATAAGGAACAAATATCCGATAAAATAAACATGACCTTATTGTGATTCTTATGGCACTCAGCTGGGCAACCTGAAATACAGACTCATCCCTATTCTTTCACTATTCCTTCAAAGTATTGCCCGAATCAGATGAATCTGGATTTGAAACAATGTGCATCATCATATATGAAATAGTCTCAGCCCAAATATAATGTATATTACATGTGTGCATTTTTACATTCTTTTCATTCAATATTGGTAGAAAAGATTATTTAATATGATTGATATAATCAAAATCAACATTTTACAAGAGTCCACATAGCTTTCGATGCTAGTCTACCTGCTGTTTCATTTGGTTTTCCTTTTGTTTGATGTCAGGTGTGCAGAAGCCACCTTATTTATTCTCTTTTCTCTGCCTTCCTTCTTTGTGCCTTTCTTCCTCTTTCTTCTGTCTCTTCCCTTCTTCTCTTCTCCTTCTCATCTCTTTCTTGCTTTTCCATAATTGTATATTTAGTACCTAGCTGCAAGTCACCTTAACATTGAGGAAATCCATCAGATTAGCATTAATATATCCACATTTTATATCCACCCAGATGTTAATTAATTATATTTTTGGTTAAGTTAGTCAAATTGTCATGTTTGGACATTTCATTGTACAATGAAGGGGTTAGATATGGATTTATTATATGTGCAGCCATTCTTTTTTTTTTTTTTTTTTTTTTTCCTTTTTGCAGTACCAGGGATTGAACTCAGGACCTTGTGCTTGCCAGGCTATCTCCCCAGACCTATGTCTAGATATTCTAACTTCTCTAGTGTGTTTTAAAGCTTTCTTCCTTCAGACCTGTGCTAAGAGAAAATTTGAACAGGAACTATTAGTGCAGTGACTTAAGAACCTAAGAAATGTCTATCTACCACAAAATATTCACAGACCTCTGTTTTTTCCTCATCTGGCTTTAAGTTCCACCTTAATAAGTTTCTGTCTTGATAAAGCTCTGATTAATTTGCATATATATTTTCCCTGGGTATGGTTTGCTTATTATATCCTTGTATTGGGAATTAATGTCTTCAAATATACAGTGACTGGAATTGGAAGATGTTAAGTGCAAAGTAATACATATTTCTTGCATAAGTCAAAAACTGAAAACTTTATATAAACAACTTTGACTCCTTTCTAAGTCAAACAACATAAAATCACATGAGTAAATGGCTCTGATGCCACTTAAGGGAGGCAGCAAATAATGCCAGTTCATTGAGAGCATGAACTTTAGTGGACAGCTAGCCTTTTCTGCCTCAAGTGGATTATTCATCCCCTCTGTAAAACAGGGTTGAATGACTGCTGATGGTGAATAAATCCTGTGGACTGTTGTTACTACTCTCATACTGTGGCACAATGCATCTAACAGGACAAGCACAGCTAACATAAAGTTGTCTTTCCTTAGGATACAATCTCTGAAGAAACTGTGGAGCAAGTAGAATGTCTACCAAGTATCAATAGAATGCCTACCAAAGTAGTATTTGAGGACCAGAGATAAGAGAATGGGTCTTGACTCCAAAATAGGAAAAAAAAAATATTGTAGAGAGGAAGAGTCTAAAGGGAATTTAGATCTGGGAAGAGGATACAGAGAGTGCCTACCTAATAAAAGATTATGAAAAGATTAATTCCGATGAAGTTCAGCAGAGAGTAATAGAAACACAAAAGCAAGGTCATAAACCAGACAGATGCTTCTTTCTCATGGAAGCCAAGAAGTGATACAGTGTCTGTACAATTATCAGAGAATGGAGGTGTTTACAGTCTTCAACTATTGCCTTTGTGCTCTTGGTTCAATATGAATTTTAGAACACTATCAATTCTATGTTTCAAAAAGTGAGATGGAAAAGAGCAAAGAATAAATATGCATACCTTCCTTTTCATGGAAAGCTTTCCAGAACTACCATGTATTTCTACTTAATTTCATTGGCAAGACCTTGTCACTTCTTGCTATGATATAGATTTTGAAATGTAAACTTTTACAGAGATAAGAATATTTCCAAATAAAAATCAGGGTCCTTTTACTACAAAAGGAGAATTGATATATGAAAGCTATGACCTCAATCAGATCATCAATTTGTATAGGTTGTATCTGTAGGTATGTCCTTCATATATGATTATGGGTTAAAAAAATGTATGTGACAGAGCTACTGAATGCAACACAAAATGCTATCAATGAGAGTCAAGTGTCACAAAGTGAGAGAGATCATAAAGTTGTTTCTTTTCATTATTACTTTCCTATTACATTTATAAGTTAGCACTTAATTATTTCATGAAAGTTTGTATTTTACTCTTACTTTTCCAATTATTTAGTTCAATTGAGATCCTGGTAGACCTGCTTATATAGTTAAGGCCACATGATACAGTGATGTGGTATGTATCCTACCACATAAAGATATTACCGTACTGCACCAGTAAGTTTTTATGTGGTAGTGAAATAGATCCTTAAGTACAGACCTTCATCTAAGGGGTCTTCAGTTGTGAAAACCTTTTATTTGGTTATTTCTGGGATGGCTCAGTTGCAGAGCTTAGAAATTTGTGCGGTACAAAGAAGTTTTTAAGATGATACACCAGCTCACTTGTATCTCTATTTTTACCTATGTCTATCCTAACAGGTGCACACCTAATTTCATCTAGCTTTATTTTTGTATGCATATCCTTTGCCCTGCTTATTTGGTAATTTAGTAGTAAACTGTGATCTTGATATCAGTCATCATTTCCATTGATCTTTAGTGTCTTGATTAGGTTTATAAACTAGATCAGCTTAAAAGAAAATAACTATGGTGCATAAATAGTAACTATTCTATCATATTTTTTTTCTTTAAGCCAATCTAACCCATGTATATATGACCAGACAAAAAAGCAAAGTTGATGATACTTTGGTTCTGGTCAATGGATCTATTTAGGGCTATTGACCAGTACAAGTTATCCTTCTATTCAGTGAATATTTACTGAGTTCATCTTAGTAGAGTATCATCTATTTGGCAGATATTAATATATTAATAGATTATTTACTAGGCATTGTGCTCATCTTGGAATAAAATAAATAAGTGCTCAGAGATCTTCTCAAAAGTTCTCTTCCTGACAAGAGCCTGCTGCAAAGCATAGACACCAATTATTCTCACTCTGCCACTTTATTTTGTTTATATTATCTTAGAAATCCACTTAGCATTTTGTTTCTTTTTAGTCTAGACTCAAAGTTCCAAAATATCAGGAAAATATCTCTCTTCCATTCACTATTATAAATCCAGTGCCCAGTATATAATCAATATTTAATTAACATATTAAACTCAATATATTCTTTTATATTTCTGATTAGAGTTCTGAATATAGAATAAATTATCCAAAAAAGTTATAAGAAAATGTTATTCATACTGGGATGAAATTGATAAGATGTATCATAGTTTTCACAATGATTTCTAGTAGCTACTTTATATAAATAAGTTAATTGTTTGCTTCTAGCTTTCTTAAAGTATAATTGACAAGTTATATATATTTACAATGCATATCATGGAATAATTATATTCAAGATAATTAATATATCCATTTCCTTACATAGTTACTTTTTGTGTATGTAGTCAAACTTAAGATCTCTTATCTTACTTGAAGTATGTAATAGAATAACATACATGTGTATATTAGATCTTCAGAACTCACTTATCTTTCATATTTGTAACTTTCTATGCATTGATCAACATCTTCACATTCCTTTCTATTCCCCAGTTCTAGGCAACCATCATTTTGTTCTATACTTCCATGAGTTCAACTTTTTTAGATTCCACATATTGAGGTCATATATTGTTTGTCTTCTGTATCTGGGCCACTTGATTTATGACAATGTCCTCCAGATTTATCTGTGTCGTCCCAGTGAGAGAATTTCCTTTTAAATGATGAGTAGTATTCCATTGAAGAGAGACAGAGAGAAATACACACTCTCTTCCACACTTTCAAATGGCACATTTACCAGTGCTGTCATCAATGGTACATGTTGGTTTATCCTGAATGATGCTATAATGAGCAGCACAGGTAGTTTTTGCCACGTTGATTCAGTTTCCTTTGAATATATACCCCGAAAATAATTCCTGGATCTCACTGTAGTTCTAATTTTAGTTTTCTGAGGAATCCCTAGGAGTGGTTTTCATAATAGCCATAAAAATTCACATTTGCAGCAACAGTGTACAAGGGCTGACTTGCACATATCAAATATTTATCACCTGGGTCAACTTAAATTTTTCTTAGCATGTTTTAGTCTAAGTTTTACAATGTCAGGGCATACATTAAAGTCTTTACTTCATTTTGAGTTAATTTTTGCAATGTGTGATAGAAGAGTTGACTTAATTCTTCAGCATATGAGTAAAAAGACTGTATAACTTCCTTCTCCCTTTGTGAGTTCTTAGCAACTTTAAAAAGGTCAGTTGA
>PVJA010009203.1:0-61590 GCA_004027025.1 Myocastor coypus | reverse complement strand
GGGGGAGGGGCAGGAAGAAGCCCTCTGTGCCCGTGACAGGGAGACAAAGCAGTGCGGTGCATCTTAGGGGAACTTGGGCAGCAATGGTAAAACTATTCGTGCAAAGTTGGACTTAGTGATTTTATTTTATTTTATTTATTTATTTATTTATTTATTTATTTATTTATTTTTGTGTTTTTGAGACAAGGTCTCACTATGCAGTTGAGGCTGGCCTTGAGCTCACTTTTGTAGCCCAGGCTGGTCTCGAACTTGCTCCAATCCTCCTGCCTCAGCCTCCCGAGTGCTGGGATTGCAGGCGTGAGCCACCATGCTTGGCTAGTGATTTTATTTAAGGAACGTATCCTAAAGTTAGCTATGCCTAAATTTTCAAATAGACATAAAGGGATGTTCACGGTCACATTGTTCATAATAGCCAAACGGTGAAACTATTTTAAGTCAATATTAAGAAAAAGATTATAAGTTTTCTTTTTTCAGCTTTGTCCAGCCTGGTTTTCATGGGTGAAGGAGACTCAAGTAGATCTCTCTGCTTGGACAGGGAATGAAGTCTAGGATATCGAGAAAGGAAAAAAAATAACAAGTCTGTCAATGTGATATGCAGTTTTCACTTACATAAAATACATCTATTGGGGCTATGCAGGAGTCAAGGTGCAAAATGCCTCAGAGACCCTTAGGAAACAGGTTAAGGATAGGTAGCTCAGGGTAGATGGAGGTGTGGTGGCTATCCAGAAGGCATAGCCTTGCTTCGAACCCCATGCTCCTTCCCACTTAAGTCCTTCCTCATGTATTCCTCCTACTGCTTTTATCTAAGAGAGTAGAGTAAAACAGAGCAGAAAAGGAATTGGAAAGAGATTATTGTATTTGTCACTTTTTACTGGCGTATTTTACCTTTCTGGTTGGTTTGCTTGCTCAATTAGCAATTCTTTTACTGTTCACCTTTCCATTATTAAGAAGACCTTACTCTAGCTCAGTATTAATACTTAAGAATTCCTGGAAATGTTTCCATGGGAACCCGTCTACCAACAAATGTTACGGGCTTGAATTTCTATAGGCACAGATAGGTTGTTTCTTAGCAACTTACTCAAATTTTTCCCATTTTAATTGCAAGCGTGCATTTCCTAAAGAGCCTATTTAGAGAAGGGATATGAAAGGTCATTTATCTTTGTTGGTAGAATTCACCCCTGTAAAATGGCTTTGGTGACTGCAAAGGGAAATTAGGGCTGTTCTGTTTACAAGGGCACCTCCTGCCATGGGCGTATTCCAGCCGTGCTTCCTGCCCACCGTCAGTGGAGCCAGGTTGGGTGCTGCCTTTGCTGTCTGGGTCAGCGTGCGGGGGATGTCCCTGGGTTCCCGACATGTTTACATCCCAGGGTTTCATCAAGACTGGATGAATGCCCTGTAACAGGGACAGCATATTTGTTATGCAGGCACTGTTTGTTTATTTATGCATTTATTTCAGTGATCTGCACTGAAAGCCAACAGCCCTGGCCTGTTGCCCACAAGAGTGGGCAGAGGAGTTTCCATGACCCTGTTTATTATTCCAGTCCGGTTCTGTGCTGGAGCTGCCCTAGAAGATGAAAACTGTCTGTCTTGGAGGATGAGAAGTGAATCAGAACATGTTTTATGATTAGCACTATTAGTTATTCCTAAAACGATCCACAAGAAAGGCAAAGGCCACTTTTTGTTTTTGGAGATAGGGTCTCACTGTGTCATTCAGGCTAGTCTTGAACTCACTGTGTAGCCACCAGTGGCCTTGAACGTGCAGGGATCCTTCTGTCTCAGCTTCCTGAGTGCTGGGATTACAGACATGCTCCACCATGCCCAGGGGGACAAAGGCCACTTCTACACTGCCTACAAGATACATATGAATTTTGAATACAACCGTGAAGAAACACTTGGCAAATATAAACTGAGAGATGTTTTACCAAGTGACTTCCAAATTATCAAGGTCACAAAGGATAGTAAAGAATGTAGCATTGAACATAGTCAGGAACGGATGTTAGCATCATGCCCAATAGCCATAAATTTTCTCTTTTTATGAAAATATTCCTGGAGGGCAACACTGTTTTATCAGGCACTGGAGCCCTCTGAGCACTTATTTCTTGAGTTATTCCTTGTGAGACTGTAAGGTGTAGCTGCCCACCCTGCAGAGGACAGAGACACGATGGGCTGAGACCTGAGGAAGGGACTGTTACCCTAGGACGGTCCACATGGGGCACTGCGGGCATCTCTGCTAGACAGAGGGTCCTATACTGGTTTGCTGTAGGCCCCTAGGCAGAGGGGCTCAAGGGCCCTTGCACTGAATAGAACAAGGCCGTGACCGGTGTCCACCTCTGAGTCCTAGGTGCCAGCCCCTAGGTGGGCAGGGCCCAGCAAGCACTTACTGGATTGCTTTTAGGTCCCAGCTTCTGTGCTGTGCCCCAGAGCTATAGCTGAGGGCAGGGCTAATGAGAGACTTAATGTTTAACAGAGATTTTAAAAAGTAGATTGGGGGCCGGTGAGATGGCTCAGAGGTCTAAAGTGCCTGTTTAGGCAAGCTTAGGCAACCACAGGGATTGCGGTCCAAACCCCAGCACCACATGCTGCACCAGCCCCACCCCCAGGGGAGGCTGAGCTGGCCGTAATAATTAAAAAATAACTAAGTAAGTAAATAAATAAATAACTGAAGTAGATGGGTGCTAGGAAGAATGCTGGGAGTGCAGGCCCGTACCTCTGGAGATCCAATCCTAATGTAGCAGGATCAGGGAAGAATTTCTGCAGTGAGTGACAATGTCTAAAATGAGATTTAAGTGTTAGCTGTGGATTCAACAAGTAATAGCAAGTGGAGGCCAGAGGGCTCTCTGGCTGAACAGGAGAAGCTGAGATTTGCTAGTGCTCAGGGTCCCTACAGCTCTCACCATCTCTGCTTGGCTTTGTGATCTCTGCTTTTCTGACTCTGCAACCTGTCCTGCTAGCAACAGCCCCGGCAAGAACAGAGCTGTGTTTTCCCTGCTTCGGGTCTCCCTAGCCTGAACTCAATGGCTGCTGGAGCATCTCTGCTTGGGCACCTGTGGATGTGCCTGTCACCCCAGGTGGACAGTGACCTCTTCACATCCTTGGGAATCCAGGGTTCACCCTCCCTGGGGCCTTGAGTCTTGGAGACCCAATTTCTTTACCTGCTTCAACATAAATGAAGTTCCAGAAGCCGGCAGGTAGATATGAGGGGCCAGGGCCACTAGGGGCTGTGGTGTTACCAGAATCTTCTCTGAGCAGTATTAGTTCAAGGCAGACTGCAATTGCTTGCTCCCTCAAGCAAGGGAGTGATTTCAGGCTTTCTGTTGCGTGGCAGACAGTTAAACCCTGAGTGCTGGGGTCAGAGGGCAAAGGATGACAAGACAATCTGGGCCAGTTGTCAGCTTCAGGGCCTAATTACAAGTCGCCAGGGTATTCCTGAATGGAGTGAGTTTTAAAGACACAAGACACAAGAAACAAAGAGCAGAGACTTCTAAACTGTGGCTTCAGAGGCTGCCACAGTCAGTCGCCACCGTGAGGAGGAGGGAGCTGGGTGGTTTGTGGCTGGGCAGCTGGATCTGGAGCCAGACCAATTCTGGGTTGTGGCTTTTCTTGAATCTCAGCTTTTTGGTCTGTGACATGGGGCTTATCAATCACACCTTCCTTGAAGATTATTTGAAGGTTAAATAGAGTAATGCCAGTGGGTCTAATCATTTGGCACCTCGTAAGCCCTTAGGAAAGGCTATTTCATAATAATCATCTTTATTAAGCATATTCTGTACCTAGTGTCTTAGTAGATCCTCTCAGGGAGGGTGAGCCCTAGATTCTTGAGAAAGCAGAGATCTCACTGTCCACCTGGGATGACAGGCACGTCCACAGGTGCTCAGCAGAGATGCCCCAGCAGCCAGCAAGGTCAGTCTTGGGAGACCCAAAGCAGGGAAAACACAGCTCTCTTCTTCCCGGTGCTGTCACTAGCAGGACAGGAATAGAGCCAGAGAGGTAGAGATCATGACTGTTCTTTGAAAAAAAAAAAAAAAAGCAGCGTGTTTAAGACAGGCTGGCCATAGAACCAATAGTTCTCAAGGCCATCTGTTCCAAGCTCATTTTTACCTGAAGACAGAATGGTGAGTCTGCCCAGAAAGAATGCTAGGAGAATTCACTTTGATACTCCTGACACCCAAGATTGACACCGTGAGTTGATGTGGGCTTCTGCATAGAGAGGCAGAGAAGCCGGACACAGGAGAGGAATCCTCAGAGGGCGTGTGGGCAGAGGCAGGCACGGCCCTGGAGAGTGAGTATGGCCAGCACTGTGCCGCTGGGGCTCCAGGGTCGCGAGCTGTCTTGGTGTTTATCTGTCTGCTTCTCATCTTAGGCAGGAATTCAGAGATTCCTTTTCTCTGGTTAGAAGCCAAAAATTGGAGTTTTCTTTCTTCAAGAAGTCGTGCCTCCTTGGCATTATTTATATTTTCTAGGGTTGATTTCTTTGTATTAATGATACAAATCAAGTCGGCTGGGCTCATCGTCCTTCTGGATTTTATGGTCGCTTCCTTATCTTTACTGTTGTTTCACCCTTTGGTTAAGTTTTTCCAAAGCATTTAACTTTGCTTTCATAGAAGTGACAGTTCTCTTCTATCACGCCAGAAGTTCATAATTTTGCCCAGAATTTAGTTAAATTAGTTAATGCCAAGTATAAGTAGAATGAATGAATGTAGGTTGAGTGCAGCCGATTCTTGGAGGATGCGTACGAGCAGACAGTGGCAGAGACGCTCCTTCACCACACTCTTGCCAGGCTCCTTTGAGCTCTCTTGTTTTGTGTGAGACACAGTCTCACTATGCAGTCCAGGCCTTGAACCTTTGGTGATCCTCCTGCCTCAGCCTCCTGAGTGCTGGAATTACAGGCATGCATCCCATGCCCGGCCCTGAGCACTATTCTTGAGAATGCTTACCTTTGTTCTATGTAGACTTGAACAAACACTAGTTAATGTTTGACACCTCAAACTTATGTCCTTAAGATTCCTGACTCTTCTTAATGTGCAAGAAAACTCAAAGATACCAAAGAAATTTACTGTTTGTTCCAGGCAACACGAGTCTGTCTGCCTGCCTGCCTGCCTGCCTGTCTGTCTGTCTGTCTCTGTCTCTATCTCTGTCTCTCTGCCTGCCTGCCTTCCTGTCTGTCTGTCTATCTGTTTCTCTTCCCTCACAAGTCAGCATTTTAATTTCAATAATTGCCAGTTAGTGGATATAGCTGCCTGTCACATATATACTGGCAGCCTTTACAACTTCTCTGCTCTCTGACAGTGGAGCCTTCACTGTCCCCTTCCTCACTCCCCGTTTTTCCTTTAAAATGCTCCGTTTGTTTGGTGCAAACCAGAGTTGAATTTAGTTCATGCAGAGCTGTTGCCCCTATTGCAATAATGATAACTCATTAAAACCTGTCTGTCTTGTTCAGGCATGGTGGCACACACCTGTAATCTCAGCACTTGGGAGGCTGAGGCAGGAGGATCTGTGCAAGTTCGAGACCAGCCTGGGCCACAAAAGTGAGCTCAAGGCCAGCCTGAGCTGTATATCGAGACCCTGTCTCAAAAAGACCAAAAAACCCCAAACCAAACCAAACCAAACCAAACCAAAGCAAACCAAACCAAACCAAACCAAACCAACCAACCAAACAAACAAAAAAAACCCAAAAAACAAAACAACCTGTCTGTCTCAGTTACTCTTCTCTCGTTGCTGGGACAAATACCCGACCCCCAAGATGAAGGAAGGAAAGGTTTATTTAGCTCACAGTTAGTGGAGGTTTCAGTCCATACTCAGCTGCCTCCAAAACAGAGTGGCACATGGCAGAGGGCAGCCTCTTATGGCAGCAGCAAAGAGCAGAGAGCAAAGGGAGGAACAGCAGCAACACTGGCTGCAGAGAGGGAGCCTCCTTTACGGTGCATCCAGGCTGTCCACGCCAGGCTGGCTTAGCGCTCACACCCATAATCCCAGCAGCGCTCACACCCATAATCCCAGCAGCACTCACACCCATAATCTCAACAGCGCTCACACCCATAATCCCAGCAGCGCTCACACCCATAATCCCAGCAGCGCTCACACCCATAATCCCAACAGCGCTCACACCCATAATCCCAGCAGCGCTCACACCCATAATCCCAGCAGCACTCACACCCATAATCCCAGCAGCGCTCACACCCATAATCACAGTGGATCATGAGTTAATCACAAACTCTACAAGTCTGTTCTATGACTGCATGAGCCTTTGAGGGGATGAGCAGACATAAACCGTAATACCATCCTTACCACTTCAACTGGCATCGGCTTTGCTTGTCTTTAATGCTAGGGAGTAGCAACGTCGTGTGCCAGGGCCACGATGGGGACTAAGGACTTACCAAGGGGTATGAGAAGTGGCTGGGTGTTAAGCAGACTCAAGCTGCACTTTCTGCCTTCACAGCGCACCGCCTGCCCGCTTGGCCCACGGCATCCCGCACTGCCCTTCTCTCCTGCTCTCCCCACCTTCCTCTTTCTCCGGGCCAATCCTCTCCCCATGACTCACCGTGGAGCTCCGCCTCTACCCCATTTGCCTCTGCTGTCTTGCAGCGCCCCCTGCAGAACCTGTTGCTGGACAGCCATTCCCTCCTGGTCCTTCCAACCGCTTCCAAGGAAATGGCAGAGCCACAGAGGGGAACGAGCTGCGCTTTCTCCTTCCTGCCTCCTACTTTTATGAAAGGGCACTTGGCATTCCGTCGCCTGGGTTGCTACTTCTCAGTGCCCTGCACTTGTACTTGAGCATCTTGATGGCAATGTCAGCATTGCACTTGACTCCCCAGAGCATGGTCAGTACTCAAGGCACAGTAGTTTTTCATTGGAAATTGGTTAGATTTTCTGTGATTACTTTGAAGCAGTTAGCCTTACGACCCAATCCCAGTGACCCAGCAGGTAGAGAATCACAGTCTGGGAGTCAGAATGGCCTGAGTTCCTTAGTTGAATATTTCAAATGTAGTGAACTGAGTTACATTGCGTAAAGGTTCTGGCAGCTTCCGTTTATGCACTTGGGCTTACCACCATTTGGTTCTCACAGTCACTGGCTTAGAGGGCAAGCATGGGAGCTCGCTGATGGATGGTTCTGGAAATTCTGGACCCGTTCTGGAAATGGCACACATTCCACTCGCTCAAGATGCTAAAGTGAAGGCTGGAGAATGTATTGTAGATATATTCCAGGCAATGCATTGTGGGTCACAGGGTTGTCCCTAGGCATGAAGTCCTGGAACACACACAGACACCCAGACACCCAGACACAGACACACAGACACAGACACAGACAGACACACAGACACACAGACACATACACACACACATACAAAGGCAGAGATACACAGAGAGACACAGAGAGACAGAGAAACACAGAAGTGAGGATGACGAACGGAACTCTGGTACCACAAGGCCCAGGAAACATGGAGGATGGGTTTCAGAAGCGCAAATGTCAAGCACAATTAGGCCCATCGCCTGGGCATGTGTCTAGTAAAGGCTTAGGAGGCAGAGGCATCGTGGGATTTTCTTTGTAACTATAAAAGTAAATGTGAGCTCTTGAGAGATCTTAGAGAAGCAAGTCGGTCATGTATGCTTTAGACGATGGCCTCAGGCTGGAAGTGCAGGAAGACACAGCATCAAGCCTGGAAGGAGGAAACCTCAGTGACAGTGGTTGTTGCCTGAGGTCCTTTCCCCACTTAACAGGAAACCCAAAGGTGAAGCTGGGCATGGTGGTACGTGTCTGCAATCCCAGCACTCTGGAAGGCTGAGGCAAGAGGAAGTGAAGTTTGATCCCGGCCTGGGCAATTTAGCAACTTGGTGAGACTTTGCCTCCAAATGAAAAAGCTAAAGACAGGCTGACGCTGTAGCTCAGTGTGAAGCCCTCCTCAGTCACACAAAGCTGGGCCTGTGACCCAAGATCTCGTCTTTAATATTTTGTCTGCTGCTTATGTGTCTAAACTCCCCAGACTCAGAGATTAAACACCACTGTGCAAAAAGCTTCCATTAATCACCTCAGAGACCATGTCACGGAAGGCAATGACGAAGTCTTCTGGAGACCCTGTGGCCTTTGTCTGCGGCAGTCATCCTCCCCCTCCCTGCCAAGCGTTCCCGTTCATCTTCCTGCGGCCAGACGGGAGTGATTCTTCCGTGTCCACAAATTCATCACCGGCGAGCTCACGGACAAGTGTATTCCTTTCGTGAGATTTATTTTCACTCCCAATATTTTCACACTATATCTAAGCTAAGCGAGCAGTGTGGCCTCTGACAAGTGACAGAGCAGGACAAGAGTGAGAGGAAGACTCCGAATTTGCAGTACTTGACAATGCTCCTCTATTAAGCTTGGGAAAGACAACATTTTTGAGCCTTGATTTTAAAATTAACTAATAAACTTTGCCAGCTTGTAAATTATAGTGATGATTAATAATAATAATAATAATAATAATAATAATAATAATAATAATAATCTTGCTTAACCACCCATGCATTTGGATCAATTACAATAACCTTTAGGAAGACAGTTCCTAAATTGTAAAACTGTAGATAACTGTTATCTCTCATAATTATTCAACATCTGAGTATGAATTTCAGTCTTTCTTTTTTTTGAAGTTGGCTTCTGTACAAGGGTGGGAATGCACTCAGACACGAGGCGGCAGATGCCACGAGTGGCCAGACATGGCTTTCAAGGCCCTAACACAGGGCAAGCTGCTCTTCTGTCAGTTCATGAGCTGTGTCTACAGCCATGCTCCCTCTCGTGCTTGGCTAGTTCAAGAGGCTGGGGCTTGGGCCTGAGCTGCTGCTGGGAGAGGTTGTTCAGGGAGGGGAGAGGTGGGGAGAACAGGAGGTTCTTGGCTATGGATAAGCTACCTTGGTCTGTTACTCTGTTTCCAGAATTTTTGAAATATAGTTTCAGACATCTTTTATTTTTGATTTATTTATTTGGTACAGGGTTTCTCTACCCAGCTCAGACTTGTTATGATCCTCCTGTCTCAGCCTCCCCAGTGCTGGGATTTCAGGCGTGCACTACTACACTCAGTGTCGGTGGCCAGCATGTGAGCCTGGAGCTCTGGGGCCAACACAGCATGCGCTGGTGGGGACTGATCCCAGCTCCTTGAACTTGCTAGGGAGGTGCTTAGACTGCCGAGCTATCACCCCAGCCCTTGTTCCAGAATTTAAACTGAGCAGACCCTTCCTTTCATTTTAGATTGTTTAGGCAGGAGCACCTCGGGTGGACGAGAGCAGAAGAGCAAGGCGCTTTGTTCATATCCTTTGACGTTAAAGGCAGGGCTGTAGTTTCTCACAGACTAAGCCTTAAGACTGTTTATTGGAATAATCTTGATAAAGATGATATCCATAGTTCCTTGCCTGGCCCTTTTCTGTATCAGAAACAAGTGTAATCCGCAGCCTGGGCACCAACTGGCCGTGCCACGGCTGGGCTAATGTTGGAGAATTTATAGCAGCTGAAATTTCCCCTCTATGGCCAGTGGCCCCTGACCACTCTATACCGTTTGCGTTTCAGAATCTTTGTCAAAACTGATTTGCTGAAAATCGATTGCTGTTTCTGGCCACCTTCATAACCTAGGAAGAGAAAACAGAACTTTTAGTACAGGTCACTTGCCTTTGTATTTTTCTCAGTGGAGAGTGTTGTTCATAATTTTTTTTTTTCACACTAATGATCTTACACTTGACTCTTGAAGGTTAAATGTCTTTTTTTTTTTTTTTTCTATCTTTCTGAATTTTAAAGGTGTTCATATTTTGCTGATTTAAAGTACTTATTATGGAATGGCTATTGTGATGATAACGTTGGGCTAGAAGCAGAGTTGACAGAGGGTGCAACAGAAACTGATGTCAGTTTTAAGATAAAAAGATTCTAACATGGGCAGGCGAGTTAGCTTCAGGGTCAAGGCACCTGCCTGGCAAGCTCAAGGACCCAGGTTTGATCTATGCTACTGCACGCTGTGCTGACCTTGGAACCTGGCTGTGCCAAGCTGGCCACTGAAACCGGGCACACGCCTGTAATCCTAGCACTGGGGAGGTTGAGACAGAAGGATCATTAGGAGTCTGATCTGTGTAGCGAGATTCTGTACCAAATAAATTAAAAAAAAAAAAAAAAAAAGATTCTAACAAAGGTGAGAAAATGACCTTAGCATCTCCATAGAACTAAACTTAGCTTTAAGCGTCACTGTCTGCAAGGCTAGGGCACTGTGATGACTCCCAGATGTCACTGCAAAGTCGATTTGCCTGGGGAGACTACAGAAAACACTGCACTTATTAAATTAGGGTTTGTGTGAATGGAGCGGAATCTCTGCACTTCGCTTTTGTCTCCCTTTGTTGGATACCCCTTGGAGAATTCTCAGAAACCGCACCATGTCAGTGTCCCACTGGAATCATATGGATAATGGAGAAACACAATGGAAAGGGCGCTCCACGGGTGCCAGAGGAGACCGGAAGCCCGAACAAGGAGGCCCAAAGGATGAAAGATGGGCGAGAAGGATGCACACCTAAATCTTTCCCTTCCTTTGACCTGGCACACCCTTACCATGCCTTCCGGTCCAGGACCAGCGCCATGCCCTTGGCTGAGGGTTCCAGGTCCATGAGATCTGCCAGGTGACATCTCTGGCTCCTATCACACTGTGCTGATCGTGCCGTCCCTCATGATGCCAATTACGTGAGCACTGCTTTGCTTCTTCTCTAGAGCACACACACTGTAGGAGAGGCAGGGAGGGCTTTTGTCTCTACTTGAAGGGAGCCTGGCACAAAAATGGTATTGAAAAAGTTGCTTGTTGAGAAATAGAGGCTGGGAGAACATTCTAGGGAAGGGAAGTAACCCAGACAAGGGTGAGAGAGCCAGACTCCGTGGTGCACTTGAGGGCACGTAAGTGGCTCTTGGAGGATCATCCAGATGCAGACAGGGGTGCCTGGCTTCGAGCTCAGCTTATTAGGTGGGAAGTGATTGTCACACGGGGTCTACAATGCTCCCTGTGAGCTGTTCTCTGACACAATGCCCTCTGCATTTGCCTGTACCCTCCCTCTGTCAGATTTCACTAGAGTTTCATTCTTGACAGAAAGCCATCTCTCTCTCTCTCTCTCTCTCTCTCTCTCTCCCTCTGTTTCTCTGTCTATCTGTGTCTGTCTGTCTGTCTGTCTGTCTGTCTGTCTCTGGTACCAGGGATCAATTGAACTTGGGACCTTGCACTTGCCAGGGAGGCACTTATGCCACCAAACTGTCTCAGTGGCCTGATCATATTTCTCTTGCTCGCCACTGTACCCATCACTAGCACTTTGCTTCAACAGAGCAGACTCCCATAAGGAATCAGTATCTGAGGATCAATGCCAAGGATGCATTCCTAGAGTGACCCTGCAGCAGTAGCCTGGACCTCACTTGGCGAGTGGGAGATGACTGTTGCTGTGCAGAGATGGATCACGGCAACCCTAAGTGATGGAGTCCTGAGGCTCAGTTGCCACTTGGACCCAGTTTTCTTAAATCCCCTCATCATTTCATGCTTCAGCCAACCAGGCATGTGGAAGGAAGGGTGGGTGCTCTAACAGGGCAGAGGCTGCAGAAGCCCACACAGAGTCAGCATCTTACAGCAGCTCATCCCAGGTTCTCAAATTTCTCTGTAGGTTCTGAAAGAACTATGGGGAAGGAGCAGTCTTCTGGTTTATATCAACCTAGGAGACGTCTAAGCAAGAGTGAGCAGACCAAGTGTATGCATATTCTATGTATAAGAGATTAAGAAGAGAAAAAGTACAAACTTGAAAAAGGAGACAAAACAAATGAAGCATTATCTGCTCCTTTCCATAGACCAGCAGAAACACATAGTGCAGTTGCCCAGACCGCCCTGCTTGCATACGTAATGCGTCTCTTTCCCCTAGGCCCCACCTGTCCTTCTCCTCAACCCAGTAACTGTTTGCTTTTGAGTAAGTTCATTCCCTCTCCCAGTATGTATTGTACCCTTCAGATTCCATTTTTCTCTTTCAGGTTCTGAAGAACACATTTTATACTTCTCTTCTTAATTTCCTGTACGTTTCTTTTTTCTTCCTTCTTCCAATTTTACATGCGTATATCTGGTAATATGAATAACTGGTTGGACAATAACACTATTATAACAAATACTGTGAAAATCATATTACTTTGCTAAGTGAAATTCTGCATCACTTGTAATGTTTCAAATCTAATTTGTACTATCTTTGAGGGAAAAAAGTATATGCATATTTTAAATGGAAACAAACACAATAGCTAATTTTGCAGTAATGTAAATATCAGAGAAGTGTTACAGATGAAAAGCACAGACCAGGCTGCCAGCGACTAGTAGCCCACAATGTCCAGGGAGGATGTTGGATGTTTTCCTCAACACTGAGGTAGCTTGACTGCTTTAGGCAACGCGGTCTCATCCTGCCCTCCTGCAGATATTCAACTTCTAGCATTAGTGGCTTCCAGCATACCTCCCTTTTTTGTTTTGTACATATTGACAAGTGAAGTCACTGGGACTGATTCCCCTTTTGTTTTTGTAATTGAATCTTGACT
Source organism: Myocastor coypus (assembly GCA_004027025.1). Taxonomy (NCBI): domain Eukaryota; kingdom Metazoa; phylum Chordata; class Mammalia; order Rodentia; family Myocastoridae; genus Myocastor; species Myocastor coypus. Next base: position 49,052 of record PVJA010009203.1, on the reverse strand, counting down.
GTATGTTTAGTAATCTGTATTCTATACTTTGGAAATTGAAGCTATACTTAGCCTCACTTATGCTAATATGACCTGTCTGTGAACAAAACCAAATTAATTTACTGTATGAAGTATGACAGTGAACAGCAGCAGAAAAATTAGCCCAAAATCTTGTTGGAGCCAATGAATATCACTAAATGAAACCTGAAAATTATGAATGGTTGATCTGAACAGTTTGGGGCACAATATAACTTTGTTGAATAAATTCACCCCAATATGAACAAGTTATCACAGCTTGTACTCCTTTGGAGGCCACTAATGGGCCTTATATTATTTAAATGGGATGTCAAAATCAAGCTACTGTTTAAACTTCACTGCTTTTAGCTTGTACTGTAAACCTCTAGATTTGTTCGTAAATTACCAAAGTTTTTTTTTTTTTATGCCAATTTTAATTAAGGACTGTAAAACAATCAAACTTACTAGAAATTAAAAGAAGTATAATGCCTTAAAATGTCCCCATTAAATCTTAGGAAACACGATTTTATTTAAAAGCAAATAGTTTTTATCTTTAAGATGGAAACAGCCTTTTAATTTAGTCACCTTAAGCGGAAAATGTAAAAACTTCTCCTTTAGTGTCACCTGTAATGGAGAGAGTGGACCATGCTATTTTGTGCTTTTTTGCTAAGCTCTATTCCTGGAGGAATGGCCCTTTGTATACCTCCAGGTGGGCAACCCAGCCCTTTGTAGCTGCCCTACTTAGAGGCCTCCCACACTTACACTTGAAAAGCTCTTTAAAATGTTTTCCTTTATTTTTAAATTTTTAGCCATATATATATATATATATATATATATATATATATATATATATATATATAACTTTAAAACCCTTACCAAAGAAAGAATGACCAATTGAGCAATATGAGTCTGGTGTGGTGTAAACAATGGCTTACGTGGATAGAATTATAACTTTGATTTTTCTACATAATTAATAATCAGCTTGGATGGCACCAAGCAAAACCTGGAGACTTCTCTGTCTTGAGGCTCTGCCTCTGGTTGTCACATTTACTCTATGGCCCAGGGGATAGAGGGCCGCTAGTAGTAGCCTAATCATCTCAGTACCTGGAATGGTTTTTCTCAGGCCCATGTCCCCTCCCTGAGCTTTAAGGGGGCTCTGGCTCTGTAGCCATGGCCTCCGTGTGCGTAGAAGCATGGGAGCTAGTGTGTGTGCCTGCTGCCCCTCTGGCTCTGACAACTGGGTGTTTTGTTCTTACCAAGACGGGCACCATCTTGGGCCTAACAAAATTTTAATGTTAGCAATGTGCATAGCCAACACCAAGGCCACAGCAAGCCACAATAGCACCAGGCACTCAGGCCTATAGTTGGTGGCTTGGGTCAACATCTGTGGCTGAACTAGACTGGGTCTGCCTGGGACCAGAGAAGGAGGCCCTCCCTGAGCCCAGTTTGTACCCCTCCCTCCCACAGCACCATCCCACTTAGACCCAGCTGCTTGCAATTAAAAAAGAACCTTTTCCTTGTTTATCTAATTGAGCAAAGCTAGAGGGTTTAAACTCTATCTCCTATACCTTTCCTCTATTCTCCTTGTCCCATTTGGGGACTTGATTTTACAATGGTACTCCACACTAAGTCCTTTATGGTGGTCTTAGAAAGTAATGTAAATATAGGAACCAAGAATGTAACAAACATTTTAATATATCCCTATAAATACCTATAAACATCTGTGTTTCTTGACAGTCCATCTGTGCCATCTTTAACTCAATCTAACTTTTTCCTTTTTGGCTTTTCTAAAACCTATTTCTCTCTTTATGTTCATTTTTTACATATATTTAAGGTCAGCAGACCTCTATGCCTCCTGTTTTTCACCTAATAATTGTCAATACGACACTCCACTGCCCTGAGGTGGGACTGGTGCCGCATGCGGTGCCAGGGATTGAATCGTGGTCTCTGAGGTTGCCTATGCTTGCCTAAGCAGACACTTTAGACTACTGAACCATCTCACTGGCCCTCCTTTCTTTTTCTGTTTTTTTTGTGGAACCAGTGATCAAACTCAGGACCTTGTACTTGCCAGGCAGGCACTTTTGCCCTGAGCTATCTCCTTGGCTCCCTTCCTTTCTTTTTAAGTGAACACAGACAGCAGTGAGTTTAGTATTTTTGGCAACCAAAGGGCAATATTAATTCTTTTTGAGCCTGAGACCATAAACCTTTCTATATATGAATTGTTACTCATTTCTGAAATTTAAGTACAAGAAATTACACCTGCACATTAGATGTATCATGTTAGACACATGTAGCTCTTAATCCTAATCTATGGATATTTTTAAAAATTCTGAATTGATCATCTATTATATTGATTGTTTTTCTCAACCTTGTTTTATATTGCTAGAATTTTGTCAGAGTGCTATGACTCTGTGACTATAGTACCTCAGATCATGGACCTAATTTATTCTAGGATTATGGAAAACATGGCTATATTACTGTTCTTCCTGGAAAGATGACAATGATTGTGTTTGTCACCCAATGCAGAGTTGGCAAATTAGAACAAACTTTGCCAAATGCTCTGCTTGTGAACCGAATGGTTCACAAACAAGTGCTCATGGGCTGAAATGTCACTGTATGCCAAACATTAAACATGTCCTAAATTACAGAGATTAATAAAATTGAAATGACTGATTGCTTATGTTACGTGCCCATTGTGGATTGAAAGGAACTTGGCTCCTTATTGCCTCATTCTAGAGATAAGCCTGGATACTACCTTCAACTTCAGCTTTGCTGGCCAATGGGGAAGAAAGAAGCCACTGAGGGTCTACACCAGCAATCTGATGATACACCCCAGAAGCAATGTGTGTCACTTGCTCTCAATATCTGGGATTGGTTTCCTCTATTGCCAAGCATGAGGAAGTCAGAAATCATGGTCTGAGCATGGCTCAGAGCTAAATGGTGACAATCACAGCAATCTTCATGTTCTTGACATAGTAGTGTTATTAAAAATGCTGACTAAGTAAGGTAAACCCTAAAGAATAGTTCTATAGTGCATTCCTAGAGATCTCTACCTGGTAGACATAGAAGGATTAGCGAGTACTCTTTGAGGAAATATTTTCAGCAAGGTGCACTTCCGTTAGAGTGCTAGATCCAGTATCATCTGGATCACGTTTTCTCATCTTCTGCAGCAAATTATGAGAAATAAGGCCAAGCTGTTGCTGACATTTGTTATGGAGTACATTATGTGCTTTGGGGTGATGAAAAAGACCTTGATGTTTGTTTAAAATCTGATTTGTGATCTGTGTGCTTTATCACTGTGTTGCCTAATGAAACTTGCCAAGTAAATATACTTCTCTGTGCTTCAAGATTTGGTTTCATATTTCTTAAACTTACAAACTAATTCAAAATATCTCATGATTCTGTGTAGCTCTAGAACTGTAAAAAAAAAAAAAACTAAAAAACAACAACAAAAAAAAACACACACACACACACACAAAACTTTGTTCTGATTATCTGACTGCTTAATTTTTCTTAAATTGATGTTTCTTTTACCCTTACTAGCTGAAGAAACGTTATCGTTATTTCCAGATCTACAGGAGGTGGGAAGGGTCAAGATGGAGAACTTCTGGGGTGAGGCAAATATGCTAGCAGATACAGTCTGTGGTATTGAGACCACAGTCAGGAAAGAAAGTGGAGTATTATCTTAGAGTAGTATCATGACTCTTCAGCAATACGTATCAGGAAGGCATTTCCAGTACTGTATAATAATTTACAGTAGTGTTTCAAATTATTCACTGCCTTTTCAGGAAACAGAGTTTACTTCTGTGTTTCATTAATGTTATCTTGGACTTGTGTCCTATTGTTTTGTTTTGAGGCACTGGGGGACTGAACTCAGGGCCTTGTGCTTGCTGGCCAGGTACTCTTGCCACTGAGCCAACTCCCTGATCCTGTCTTAATTTAGTCAATAAAATGTTAGGAGAAGGCATCTATCTTCAATGGAATCATTAAGTAGCACCATGTAGTTCAGGCATTGCTCTTTTCTTCACCATGCAAGAATGGTAGGTGCACAGGTCTTGTAGTGTGGATTCAAAAAAGGAGACAAGGAGTAGAGCCAGCCTTTAGGGGATAGGTAATGTTATTGAGAAATAGAAGCAACTGAGATAGTGGATTGTTTATCTCACAGCATGAACTAGTGAAAGCTTCCTAATATACCTGGGTGGGTGGAACTAGTCCTAGGAGCCAAGATGTGAAACTAGTAAAAGTTTTAAATAAGGAGGATTCTAAGGATTACTAGGATTATCAAATACAGTTAATGAAATCAAGCAATACTTTACGAAGCCATTTATTCTGATTGTGCAAATGGAAAGTTACATAATGATGAGTCATTATCATGAAAACATCAATAAATTTTAGCAAATGAATTCTGGTTTGGGCATAAAATATTAATGTCAGTGAACTACCAAAATGAACAATAAATTACAGAAGTGAAAAGGAGCACAGAAATTAAAATATAAAGATGGGCAGATGAGTGATCTAATTTAGCATGTCTTGATCTCAGAAGTAGTCCAAAGTGGATTCCTACTGATATTTTATGGAAAGGAGTATTGAATTCTTGCTCCTAACAAATAACCCTATCATACAAGGAATTGCTTTTATTGACATGGGGAGGAGACAAACAGAGACTCAGTCTGTTTTAAGTATTTAAATGGAAGCTCCTTGATCAACGGCCAGCTACTCACCAAGACTGGTGGAAAGTGCTTATGGGAGAAGGAGGCTTTCTCTTTAGGATAACAACATACAATGATAAAATATGTCCTGTCAAATGTCTTGGTAGTTTCCTTTCTCAGGAAAAAAGTCCTTCACAGTCTTCATCATCATTTGGTGTCATGGAGTTGAACTATATTAAGCTTTCCTTTGTTAGGAAGACAGAGTCCTCAACAACATCTGAGAGGTTGGAAGCCATGGAAGTCTCAAGTAGGAGAAATGTCATCTTAGTGACTCTGTAATTACAGTAATCTAGGATGGTAAGAGGGATTTAGCACTTGCATAGAAAACAGATTTCACCATTGTATTTTTGTATGAGGGCACGAGAGAGAGAGAGAGAGAGAGAGAGAGAGAGAGAGAGAGAGAGAGAGAGAGAGAGAAGAGAGAGAGAAGAGAGAAAATATCTTCAGAGGGTGTGGGCTCCAGGTTTCTATATGAATGGTTAAGTAAGAGTGTGTGCACAAGAGTTTGTAGGAAATAATACACAAAGACAGAGAGGCATGCAATAGAGTGTTAAAGCATCAGTTTTACCACTTTCTTAGCACACTGTGATTTTTATTGGGTATTTCTATTAAACATCTCTTAGTCCAACAAAAGATAGAACAGTGTCATTCAGGATTTACAGCATTTGAAAACAAACAACATTTAAACAATGACTTGTTGCTCATAGAACCTCAGGGATAACCGAAAGCCATGCAACTGGTGAACAGCAGAGCAGAATCCCAGCCCACTGAGTTCTTTTCCCCATTCAAGATTGTAGATGTACTTTGAAATTATTCTGTCTTTTATGGGGACAAAATAGTGGCATACAACCCCAAAATTCTAAGGAAAAATCTTGAAATCAAGCAGATCTCTATTAAGGTCCAGGTTTATGGTGTGTTAGCAAGGTCCTTAACGTTCTTCATGGCTCAGTTTCTTCCTTGGTCAGGTAGGGTTCCTAATGCTCACCTCACAGCGCTGTTATGAAGAGTCCAGCAGGCAGTGTGTGCAAGAGGCTTAGCACATGATGCACGCAGGGTTCTGAGGTGGAAGCAAGCTACGTCAGGTGAGCCTCACGTTCACTCCAACACCATATTTATCCCCTTCCAACTGGATACTGTAGGTTCAAAAGAGCCAGTCTGAGATGTTTGCACAGACCCACTTGTCTTCTTGACATGGTGGTGCCCTGGCTAAAGCAACTGCTGTTGACCAGAAGGCAAGCTTTGCTTCGGGTAGGTCTGGCTGAACTGCTTTGCTAACTGTCTTGAAATTTGGGAAATGCCTTTTTTATAGTCAGTTTTTTTCCTTATTTCATCTCCAGTACTAGGAGCTGTGAACTTGTGCCTGTGAAAGCTTTGTACCTTTGGCCAACTAGTTGATGAGGCACTTCTGTCCTTAATCATGAGGAGGGTCTCACCCACAGCTCGATAGCGCCACCAGTGCACGAGAAGTTAACATATGCATGCATCTGACAATTCTTACGCTGGGAGATTGTGATTCAACAGGATTCAGAATTTGTGCTTTGAACTCTTTAGCTGATTAAAATGTTCTTGCTGAGTATTCCAGGGGCTGTGTTCATAATGGAAAGACAGACACAATTTTCTTCTGCTTTCATCGAGGAGAAGGCAGAAAAGTAAATAGGTTTGTGACCCTTGCTACACAAAATCATGGAGGGAAGCATTTATTTTTCTCATTAAACTTTGTTTTAATTGATCTCAAAATTCTGTGAGAACTTAATTTTTTGGTTAAGTTGCTTCCATCAAGAGGTAGTGATTTTAGAGCAGCCAGGCCTACCACGTGAGTGAGACCTCCTCCCCCCGCCTGGTGGAAGCACAGCCAACCCAAGAGCCAGCTCACCATGTGAGTGGGATCTCCTCCCCCCGCCCGAGGGAAGCCCAGCAGGCCAAGCATCCAGGCCTGCTACATGAGTGAGACCCCCTCCCCTGGCCTGCCAAAGTGCAGCCAAACCAGCATCCAGGCCTGGTTCGACTTGAGCAGCCCCGACTGACCAACCAACCTGCAGGCACACAGTTCTGCACTAAAGGTCATTGCTATATAGAATGATACAGACAAGGAGCAAAATGCAATCTCAGTTCTCAAGCCCACCTGGAACAAATGCAGGAGACACTACCATAGAAGAAAATGGGAATCATGCAGCTGAAATCTCTGAATTAGTAGCATCTGAAGAAAACAAACAAATGCAGAAACATGTAGAGGAACTCGGACTGGAGATAAGCTCTGAAGTTAAAAAGGAAATCTTGAGTTACTAGAGGCTGAAGTTAAAAAAAACAGCTGTAGTACATTATAGAGGGAATCAGATCCAAAATAACCTCTGAAGTAAAAAAAGTAATTGCTAAATTAATAGAATCTGAAGTAAAAGAACAACTACATAAAGGTAGAGAGGAGTTGAGAACAGGAACAACCTCTGAAGTAGAAAAAAAGAGAGAATAACTATAATGAAAGACTTAATAAATGCCTCTAAAGAAGACATTGATAAAAAATTAGAGGAGAATAGAAGAAAGATAGAATCCTTGAATGAGCAATATAAGAAAGAAATAGATCGCATAAAACAGATTCAAAGAGATACACAGGAAAATAAAATGTCAATCACAAGCTGGCAACACTGTATGAGTGAAAGTGAAGATAGGATTTCAGATCTTGAAGATAAAGTCACAGCTAGTGAAAAGGTAAGAAAGGATCTCTTAAAAACAACCAGGTTGCAGGAAAAAATAATTCAACATCTGCTAGATGATGCAAAAATGAACAATGTGAGATTAATAGGAATCAATGAGAAAGAAGGAGTCAATACAAATGATGTAAAAAGAATATGGGCAAAAGTAATAGCAGAAAACTCAAATATGAGAAAACAATTGGTCATTCAGTTAATTGAAGCATACAGAACTCCAAATAACATCAATGCAAGTAAAAACACACCCAGACATATGATAGTCAGGATTCCAGAATTCCAGCGGAAGAATAATATACTAAAAGCTGCTAGAGAAAAGAAACAGACCACACTGAAAGGAAAACACATCAGAATAATGGCAGATTACTTTTCACAAAACATGAGGTCAAGAAGAGCATGGAGCAGAGTGCTTCAAATCTTCCATGAAAACAAATACCAGCCCAGACTCCTATACCCTGAAATAATCTTCTTTCAGGTATGAGGGAGATGTGAAATACTTCTATGACAAGGAATAGCTAAAGAATTTCACGACTACTAAACACACAGACTACTAGAAACTATTTTAGAGGGAGACCAAAATGACCTGATCTCCACAAATGATACCAGAAAGAACACACCAAATAGGGCAACCAATTAAACAGGAGAAAAAGGAATAAACAGCAGTTAGTAAAAGACATGTGAAACATAAGTCAATATATTTCAATTATAACCAACAATGTAAATGGACTCAGTTTTCCAATTAAAAGAAATATGCTGGCAGAGTGGATAAGGAAGCAAAATCCAACAATATGTTGTACACAAGAAACACACTTACCTCACAAAGAAACTCATAGGCTAAAAGTGGAAGGATAGAAAATACCACATGCCATAGCACCTCAAGAAAAGCAGGAGTAGCAATCCTGTTCGTAGACAGTGTTAACTTCAGACTAAGGCTGATCAAATGAAATAAAGAAGGCCACTACATACCAGTTAGGGGAAAAATTCAAGATGAAGAGGTAACACTCATAAATATGTATGCATCCAACACAGGAGCACCAAGTTATATAAAACAAATCTTAATGGACAGGAAAAATCTAGTAGCCAATACCACAATCTTAAGGGGAGATCTTAATACTCCTTTATCCCAAAAAGATAGGTCAAGCAGACAAAAAATTAGCAAAGAAGTCACAGAAATGAACCAGAACTTGGAATAACTGGACACAGTGGACATACACAGAGTGTTCCACCCAAAGACTTCAGAATGCATAGTTTTTTCAGCTGCACATGAGACATTTTCAAAAATTGACCACATATTAGTGCATATATCATGCTTAAGTGTATGCAAGAAAACAGAAATTACACCATGTATATTATCTGACTATGGTGCAATGAAATTGGAAATAAATGACAAAAGAAACCACAAGAACCCCAGAAATACATGGAAATTAAACAACACCCTTCTCAGAAAACAGTGCATTACAGATGAAATTAAACAAGAAATGAAATAATATCTATAATTTAAAGAAAATTCAAACACAACCTATGAGAACTTATGGGATAGAAGGAAAGCAGTTCTTAGAGGGAAATTTATAGCTCTGAATTCACACATTAAGAGAACAGAACAGGAAAAACTAAGCACTCTCGTGGAGCATCTGAACAGACTAGAAAGGGAAGAGCAAATGAAACCAAAATCCTAAAGATGCGAGGAAATTACAAAGGTTAGAGCAGAAATTAATTCAATCAAGACAAACAAAACAACACAAAGAATTAGTGAATCAAGAAGCTTGTTTCTTAATGTAGGTGCTGACTTCCTTAAAAATTTCCTTGTATCTCTTCTGGCTGTAGGGTGGCTCCGTAGAATCCATTTTGTTAACACCAAAAATTCGTTGTTTCACACCAAGCACGTAAGCCAGAAGGGGGTGCTCGTGAGTCTGCCGGTTCTTGGAGATACCAGCTTCGAATTCACCAACACCAGCAGCAACAGTTAGGACAGCACAGTCAGCATGAGATGCGCCTGTAGTCATGTTTTTGAGGAAGTCTTTGTGTTCAGGGGCATCAATGATGATCACATAATTCTCGCTTGTCTCAGATTTCCACAGGGAGATGTCAGTGGTGGTACTATGCTCACGCTCGGTTTTCAGCTCGCCCAAGACGCAGGCATACTCAAGGGAACCCTTCCCCATCTCAGTAGCCTTCTTCTCAAATTTTTCAGTGGTTCTTTTGTTGATATCACCGCATTTTTTAGATCAGATGGTTGCTGATGGTGGAATTGCTGGAGTCCACGTGTCCCATGATAACAATATTAATGTGAGTCTTTTCCGTTCCCACATTGGCTTTGATTTAGTGGTGGCTCTCACTGCACCTGTGCTTTCATGGTGAAAAAACGAGAAGCATTTTTTTTCCAGGGAGATTTGAGTGTACCTACCAAACATCCTCCTTCTGTGACTCTTTGGTAACTTTTCAGTTACATACACCATAACTGCCCATACTGATTTGAACAGCCATTGAACTTTCACATATGCCAGGCCACTGAATTTTTTCTATTGCACATAAATTATGTAATTGTATTGACTTCATCTTCAGATACAGAAATGAAAGCCCTGAAAGATGCTGCAATTTGTATGCTGTTCAGCAAGCCCAGAAGCCTTACACAGGTTTCCCTGGCCCTGAGACCTGATCTTTTCTCCCATATTTTAGAGATGTGAACCAAGAAAATGTGTCTATGTACCAAGATCATGGTTGGATTAAATTAATCTAAAGGTCAGGCCTTAAAACACCTCAACTGAGGATGTTTTGATAAACTCAAGCCAACATTTGCCAAGTTTGGACAAGCTTTTTGGAAGAGCTGGTTTCTGGCCTGGAATTGAAATGGAGAGCATGATTCAAACTCAAGATCAGAAGGTGGAAATACAGCGCCCGTGCACGAGGGGAAGAAGGATGAAAGAACCACCTCCTTTAAGCCTGCTGCTTTGGGAGTGCGAATAAAGAATCCAGGAAACGTGGAGAAGGTGTCAGTGAAGTGTCCTGCCTTTGGAGTCAATTTTAAAAACCCTTTAAAATGGCAAGCCCTTGCAGGACATTCAGGGATGTGCTCAGCATTCTTCTGTGACAGCTGATGGGAATGACATCTCCTCTAGCGCTTTGACTATCAGAGCACAAAAATGCTTAATTAAATAGAATTGTTGAATTTGCTCCCCTCTCTAGACATGCAGAGGGGCTTCCTTGGCATTTATTAAAATACTAGCTAGATGGAAGTATGTAATTAATGATTGATATCAATTCCTTTAAGATTATTGGCTCAGTGGTGACAAAATTTAAACTAGGAATTAAATAAGTATATATTAAGTGTTCAGTAATATAAGCAGCGACATTCAAAATTAGATTAAGCTATGGATTTGTTTTGCCTTTCTGAGACAGGGTCTTGTTATGCAGTTCAAGCTGGCCTTGAGCTCACTTTTGTAGCCCAGGCTGGTCTTGAACTCGCACTGATCCTCCTGCCTCAGCCTCCTGAGTGCTGGGATTACAGGCATGTACCACCACATCTGGAAGGCTATAGAATTTTTAAAACGAGGAGGTTGATTATAATTTCTGAGATGTCTGAACAATAATGTCTGTGTTCATTCATTCATTCATTCATTCATTTGGCAAATATTTATTTTCTACATGTTCCAGGTGTCATACTAGTTCTGGAGAAGACAGAGATAATTCTTCCTGGTTTCATCGAGTAAGTGAAGGCAGAAATAAATAGGAATTTATAAAATGAAATGCTTAGGGTCATGAGATAGCTCAGCAGTCTAAGTGCCAGCTTAAGCAAGTGCAGGACGAAGGTTCACCAATCCCTGGTACCACAATACCAGCCCCACCTCCAGGCACTTTGAGCTGGCTACCAAGACAGTGTGGTAGTGCATGCCTGTAACCCCAGCACTGGCGGGGCTGAAAACAGGAGAATCAGTACAAGTCTAAGATGCATAGTGAGATACTGATATATATGTATATGTATATGTATATGTATATGTATATGTATATGTATATGTATATGTATATGTATATGTATATATATATTGGTTATTACATATGTATATATAATGCTTATTATATATATATATATATATATATATATATATATGTATATATTGCTTAGTTTGCTACAGTGTCATAGAGGAGAAGTGAAAGATTCAGAGAATTTCATTAGATTCGGGCTCACACGCATATCCAGCAGTCTAGCAGCTGTGTTAAGAAGCTAACATTGCCCAGAGAAAGTGCTTTCATCTGGAAAAAGCTTTCTGAAAGATCAATATAGTTTACTTAAGCAGATGAAAGCCTGGCTATATGCAGTGCAGAGGCCTCGTATGAAGCTGTTGTGAAATCGCTGGGCTGTCGGCAATAGTCACACCAGCAATACCCACAACAATGAAAATGCAGCCCAGCATGAACGCTGCTTTGAAGCTTAAGCATAGTAAAGGTGGTGTGGGGAAATAAGAGGGAGATGGGAGGCAAAGGGCATGAAGTTTGGGGTTATCAGTCCCCCAAGATTGCACAAGAGTGAAGAGTCCCTCAAGATCAGATACAACCAGCCTCATCTTCTGTTCTTTCCTTTGTAAGTACTAAAGTAACCTACTGGCCTCAACAGCTGATAAAGACAGAGGGGCAACAAGAGTAAATCAGTCTTCCTGGGGATAAGAGCTGAAGGTTTGGCTCTGCCAGGACTCTCCAGTAGGCTCTGCTTTTCTGCCCTTCCTCTGAATCTCAGCATCAGCGGCCTTTACTGCAGTCATCCTTTTCTATGAGGCAGAAATTACAAGGAAGAGGTGAATTTCTCAGTACTCATGTCATAGTTTCAAGGAGCAATGCCATTTGGCATGGCTTAGACAAATCGCTCTTGTCAGCGACCTGAGACACCTGGAGAAGCTCACTTCAAAGGACCAAGAGGAGAACAGTACAACCAGAGGTGGGGAGAGAGAAGCTGAGCTCCAGCCCCATGCAGTGACAGGGCTGAGGAGAGGTGAAGCGAGAGAAGGAAAGAGGTAGGAGCTCGAGAACTCTGAGCTGCAGGCTGGGGAGAGAGAACGAAGCCGGCATGTAAAGTGGGTGGTGTCACCGTTCTCTGCTTGCCTGGTGGAGTAGGTGTTGGTCTTATTCACTGAGATGGTGTGGGGGGGGAACAGTCTGTCATGGAACAAAAAAGAAATTAAATTTTATTTACTATCTTATTTGTGATCATTTCATAAATCTTTTCTCTGATTTTTCCCAGAGGCAAAGATCATCACTTTTGACTTACAATCTCGTAATCAAAATAACTCTTGATTTGGTTTGGCTTATCTGAAGTAGGCGATATCCTACTAATACATGCCTTCATTTGGAGACTTACTGGTGTAGTAACCACTCGGTAAAACCTGGGAAGGGCAGCTAGAGAAAAGATTTACAATATTTGATGAGATTTCTAGGAAAGATTGTGGCATATCTCCTCATGTGCATGGAATCAAGACGGTTTGCACTAAGTCAAACAGGTAGATGTCTGGACAAGGTTTTTGGTCATTTTTTTTCCCCAGAGATTTACTAGATTTGAACTCTGCCCCCACCCACCTGTGCTGACCAACTGGGCTGGCGCCCAGGTAGGACTTCTCTGCCTCTGTGTGCCACCCACCCTGCCTCCAGAACTCCGATCCCGCTCACCATAATGACTGACCAGGCCTGCACTCAGGTAGGACCTCTCGGCCTGTATACACCCTCGTACCACCACAGCAACTCTGCTCCCTTCCACAGCCTGTGACTGGTGGGAGAATGGGCAGGAACACTAGGCTTGCACTCTCTGCCACTGGAGCTGCTTCCTCACTCAGAACCCCGGTCTGACATGAGCTGTGGAACCCTGCAGCAAAATTGCTCGCAGAGAGGCTGGGGGTCAGACCCTACCAGATAATCCAGGAGTTCAGCATTTGCCAGAGGAGCACAGTGGATTTTCTTCCAAAAGCTGCAGCAGGAAGAAGTTGAGCACAGCAGCCAGACCTAGACAGGCACATCTGGATGGGATCAAGACTGGCGAATCCACACCCAAATTTCTATAGGCGCTAATGACATAACTTGACCAAAGTGCAGAGGTTACTGCTATACAAAATGACAAAGAGAAGGAGCAAGATGCAATCTCAGGTCCCAAGCCCACCCAGAAGAAATACAGGAGAAATTACTATGGAAGAAAAGCGGAAGTCATGCAGCCAAAAATCTCTGAATTGGTAGCATCTGAGGTAGACAGGCAAGTGCAGAAATGTATAGAGAAACTCAGATCAGAGATAACATCTGAAGTAAAAAAGAGAAAGAAAGAAAGAAAGAAAGAAAGAAAGAAAAGAAAGAAAGAAAGAAAAAGAACTGCATAAATTAATAGAATTTGAAGTGGAAAAACAATTAAAGAAAAATATAGAGGAAATCAGATCAGAAAGAACCTCTGAATTAAAGACATCTCTAAATTAATAGCATCTAAAGTAGGGGAACAACTGCAGAAAGGTAGAGACGAGATAAGAGCAGAAATAATCTCTGAAGTACAGAAAGAAAGGATAACTATAATGTAAGACTTAATAAATACCTCTAAAGAAGACACTGATAAAAAATTAGAGAGTAGAAAAATGATGGATTCTCTGAATGAGCAATGTAGGAAAGAAACAGATCACATGAAACAGTTTCAAAGAGATACACACACACACACACAAAAAAAAAAATCTCAATCACAAGCTGGTACCACTGTATGAATGAAAGTGAAGATAGAATTTCAGATCTTGAAGACACAGTTGCAGATATGGACAGGTAAGAAAGAATCTCTTAAAAGCAGCTAGGAGGCAGGAAAAATAATTCAACATCTGCTAGATGATGCAAAAATGAACAACATGAGATTAATAGGAATCAGTGAGAAAGAAGGAGTCAATACAAATGATATAAAAAGAATATGGGCAGAAGTAATAGCAAAAAACTTCCCAAATATGGCAAAACAATCAGACATTCAGGTCACTGAATCATACAGAACTCCAAATAATATCAACTCAACTAAAAACACACCCAGACGTATAATAGTCAAGATCTCAGAATTCCAGCAGCAGAATAATATATTAAAAGCTGCTAGAGAAAAGAAACAGATTACAGCTAAAGGAAAACCCATCAGAATAATGGCAGACTTCTCTTCACAAACCATGATGTCAAGAAGAGCATGGAGTAGAGTGCTTGAAGTCCTTCATGAAAATTTCCAACCCAGACTGTTATACCGTGCAAAACTCTCTTTAAAGTATGAGGGAGAATTGAAAATCTTCCACTACAAGGAGCAACTAAAGAATTTCATGATGTCAAAGCCAATCCTATGAGACTACTAAAAATATTTCAGAGAGGGACCTTTTAAGATTGTGGTATTGGATAGTAGATTTTTTCATGTCCATTAAAATTTGTCTTATATAATGTGGTGCTCCTGTGTTGTGTGTGTATGTGTATATAGATGAGTATAACTTCTTCTTCATGAATTTTTTCCCTAACCAGTATGTAGTGGCCTTCTTTATCTCATTTGATCAATGTTGGTTTCAAGTTTAGACTGTCTGAAAACAGGATTGCTACCCCTGCATTTCTTGAGGTGCTGGGGCAAGTAGTATTATTTTCCATCCTTTAACTTTTAGCTTATGAATTTCTTTGTAAGGTAAGTGCTTTTCTTGTACACAGCATATTGTTGGATTTTGCTTCTTTATCCACTCTGCCAGTCTATTTCTTTTAGTTGGAGAATTCAGTCCATTTACATTGATGCTTAAAATTAAAATGTGTTGACTTATGATTGACATGTCTTTTACTTACTACTGTTTGCCCTGTTTTCTCCTGTTTTTAATTGATTGCCCTATTTGATGGGTTCTTTCTGTTATCATTGGTGGAATTTGGGTCATTCTGGTCCCTCTCTGAAATATTTTTAGTAGTCTGTGGGATTGGCTTTGACATCATGAATGTGTGTATTAAGGATGCAAAAATCCTCAATAAAATCATCGCCAATAGAATACAACTAATCATCAACAAGATTATACTCCATAGCCAGGTGGGATTCATCCCAGGGATCTAAGGATGGTTCAATATACACACATCTATAAATGTAATATACTATATTAATAGAGCCAAAGCCAAAAATCACATGATCATCTCAACTGATGCAGAAAAGACCTTTAACAAAGTCCAACACTCATTCATGTTCAAAGTCCTACAGAACATTGGAATAGAAGGCCTCTACCTCAACCTCATAAAAGCCATCTACAATAATCCAATAGCTAACATGATTCTCAGTGGGGAAAATCTGAAGTCTTTTATTCTCATATCTGGTGCAAGACAAGGATGTCCTCTATCACCACTCCTATTCAACATAGTTCTGGAATCATTAGCTACAGCTGTTAGACAAGAGAGAGAAATAAAAGGAATAAGAACAGGTAAAGAAGAAGTTAAATAATCATTACTTACAGATGACATGATAATCTACTTGGAAGACACATAAAACGCCAATAAGAATCTACTAGAATTAATGCACACATTCAGTAGCATAGCAGGTTACAAAGTCAACACGCAAAAGTCAATAGCATTCCTCTGCACAGATAACAAACACACTGAGAGCGAAATTAGAGGAACAATACCTTTTACAACTGCAGCGAAGAAAACAAAATACTTGGAAATAACCTAGCTAAAGAAGTAAAAGACCTTTTCAATGAAAACTACAGTACTCTGAAAAAATAGATTGAGTAGGATTTCTGAAAATGGAAACACATTCCTTGCTCCTGATAGGAAGAACTAACATTGTGAAGATGGCCATACTCCCTAAATTGTTATACAGATTTAATACAATTCCTATCAAAATACCATCAACATATCTCATAAACCTGGATAAATCATTCCTAAAATTTACTTGGAACCAAAAAGACGTACAATTGCAAAGATAATCCTGAGGAAAAAAAAAAAATAAGGTAGGAGGCATTACAGTTCCTGACTTAAACTTATTCTACAAAGCTACTGTGATAAAATCAGCAAGGTATTAGCAAAAAGGTAGACTTGATGATAAATGGATTACATTGGAAGATGCAGAAGCAAATATAAACACACTCAGTCACCTTATCTTTGACAAAGGGGCCAAACATACTTGCTGGAAGGAAGATATCCTCTTAACATATGATGCTGGAAAAACTGGCTCTCCACATGCTGAAACCTAAAACTTGACTCAGGTCTATCATCATGCACTAAATTAAAGTCAAAATAGGTTAAAGATCTAAATATTAAAATAGAAGCATTAAATTTCCTTGAAGAAAAAGTGGGAGAAAATCTTGAAGACATCAGGTTAGGCAAAGAGTTCATGAAGAAAAATCAAAATGCACGTTTAATACTTGAAAGAATCAACAACTGGCACTTCCTCCAGCTAAGAAGTTTTTGCATGTCCACGGAAATTAGCAACAAAATGAAAAGATAACTCACAAATTGCAAAAAGATTTTAACTAATAAGCATTTAGACAAAGGTCTTCTATCTAGAATTTATAAAGAACTAAAAAAATTAGGGTTCTAAAATTTAAAAACCCAGTCCAGCAATGAGCATCTCAGATGAACACACACTCCTCAGATAAAGATATTCAGCAATACTATAAATACATGAAGAAATGCTCCGTATTACTAGCCATTTGTGAGAGTCAAATCAAAACAAACTTAGGTACCATCTCACCTCAGAAAGAATGACTACCATAAAGAAATCCACCAACAACAGATGTTGGAGAAGCTGTGGGAAAAAAGGAACACTTCACTGCTGGTGGGAATGCAGACTGGTGCAACCATTATAGAAAGCAGTATGGAGACTCCTTAAAAAACTAGAACTGCAAATCCCATTCAATCCAGGTATCCCCCTACTGGGAATTTTCCAAAACTGTAAACATCATATCCTAGTGATATCTGTGCACCTATGTTTATAGCAGCAAATATGTGATAGGGAAATCTTGGGAACAACCAAAATGCCTATCATCTGACGAATGATTGTAAGATATGTGGTATTTTTATACAATGGAATGTTACTCAGCCATAAAGAATGATAAACTAGAAGACTTCATATATAAATGGATGTATCTTGAACATATATTCATAAATGGAATAATTCAGACCTACATGTGTAAAAATCATATACTCTTCCTAGTGTAATAACTCAAAAAGAGAAATAATAAGGGAGAGGCATAAGAGTGCTGAATGGAAATTAAGGACTTAATGGTTAAACAACAAAGTGACTGCAAGCAGAAAATATAGGAAGCATGGCAGGAGCATACCTATGAAAGAATAAAGGATAAATTAGACAACAGTCCTAAGAACCTCCAAAAGGTTTATCACACCGAGGATAGCAATAGGTAACACTAAAATTATGGTTGGACTGCCTGTCATTCTCTTCTTTTAGATGTATGTTGCTTCTAATGTACTTTTTATATTTTAATCTTAACTTTTTAATGTTACTGCTATGCTTTCCCTCAAGTAAATGGTTGATTTACAAGAAAACAAAAAATAGTATTAAATAAGAGTAAGAGACTAGGAAAAATACCATAGGATTGACACGCTACAGTTTTTTATATGCTTCTGTTTCTAAATTTCTATGTAAAAAAGTGTAACTGCTTTTATCACATTCTATAGAGATTTATTAGAATATAAATGATTGATAATACCAATTCCAAGCTAAGTCTAAGATGTTTGATAGACAGTGATGTTAAGCTCAATAGCTCAATTACCTGTGCTATAGAAGAATAGTATTACTAAGCTTTTCTTCTAGAGGGTTATCAATATAAGTTTACAGACCAAAAATTAGAAAAAGAAGGGCTATAAGGATAGCCAAAATTTGGCCCTAGTCTTTCAAGGTCATTGAGGACTCAGGACATAAGAGAACTTGTACTGTAACATCCTATAACTCAGTAGTTTCCCAAATTTTCTATTCAAGGAGATTATGGGGCTACAGAGGAAAGGGATGGAAGATATATAGTGTGCTTAAGGAGAGTCACCTAGAGAGAAAACATTCTCTCAAGCTTTCACAGAGAGCAAATTAGTCAAGCAATGGCTGTGACTCATCCAGATGGCTGACACTGACAACAGTTCTACAAAGCTCTGTATGTGATTTCCAAGTAAATCCTGAGGGGATTTAACTACCTTTGGGAGATACAAAAGTCACATGTTTTGTTTTACCGGTCTTGCTTTAATTTGCCCTTAACTACCTAGCAGAAAAGTTTAAGCACGAGGCATAAAATGTAAAGCTAGAATAGTATGCTAAGCTTTAAAGGCTTAAATCAATAGCTTCAAACATTGCCAGTTTTGTCAATAACCCACTATGATTATGGAACATTGGATTATGTGTACAACTAGTATACATAATTCTTAGTTCTCTTAGCTCAATAAGAAGATATTTTTTGTACCCATGAGTAGGAAAATTACCAGGTCTGCACCCTGTGCTCTGTATAGCTACTAGGTGGACAACAATATGCATTATATCAAATACTGGGAATGTACTACTGTGTTTTGCAACTGTCACATTGTTATTTCTTATTAAAAGTAATAAAAAAAGAAATTTTAAGCATATTAAATATAATAAAAATGCACTTTTATCTACAGAGGCATACAGCTGATATATTTCACAAATCCAAACTGTGCTTTCCAGTAGTTTGAGCCGGGCAGACTTCCTGGATGTTCATAGTCGAGAGCTTCAGGGAGTGGTATTTCCTGCACACATTGTATCTTTTTGCATTGTCTTGCCCTGATCTAAGTGTTTTTTATTATATTCCACAATGGGCAAATCCTAACTATGTGCAAAACCAAATTCCAACATTATCTCTTTACTGTGATGGTTTCCTCTGGGCAAAATTATTTTTTTTCCCTTGTGGATTACTAAGTGGTAGCCTAGGGGGTAAAAATCACTGAATTTGATTTGACCTGTGTTCAAGTCTCCTTTTGTGACATACTAGGAAAGTTAATTAATTTCTCTGAGTTTTAGTTTGCTAACTATGCAGTGCAATAATACCAGTGCCTTATGATGCTATTGTGATTCCACATAAGATACCAAGAATGAAGTAGTTAGCCTATCTGAAGACTAGAATGTGCTCGACATGTGATGAATGGGCAAATAAACAAAATAACAAGAGTGTGTAAAAGAACAGCTGGTGATGAACAGCACCTACCTTGTCTATCTACTAGATAGTGGTTATTTGATACTAGAAATCTTGGCATTCAAATTAATATCTTCACATTTACTGAGTACTTCGAAGTACCAAGGGAGATACTAGTGCTTCAGATTTCCTCTTATTGGTAGGATGGGAACCCTACTTTTCAAATGACGAAAGACTAAGAAGTTAAGGTACTTCATGAACTGTGTGCATTTGATTGCAGGGGTCTTATCCCCTGACCTGTGGAGCGAGTTTGAGGCTTGGCTTAGCGCATACTTGTATTCTAAATCCCAGGAAACAGCCGCTGTTCCCAGAGTGGGCACACGACCTAGCTGGGTGAGTTAGAGTTGTTTCCTGGAATTTATATGGGTGGCTGGGTGAGGAAGCCTCTTCTCTCTCTGGGAGATCACACCTTGCAGCCCTTCTGCTCCTTTCCTGACCACAGAATGGCATAATGCCATCCTGGTAGGCCAGGATGGAGCAGGCACAAGCCAGAGCACAGAACCTTACAGTGCTGGCATCCCTGAAGTCTATTTTTCCTTTGGACTTCCTCTGTAGGCAATATCTCTTTTTTTATTTTGAGAATCATTTCTTTGCATAAATATAGTACTCATGATCACTCTATGAGATATATGAGATAGATTCTCTCTCTCTCTCTCTCTCTCTTTCTCTCTCTCTCTCTCTCTCTCTCAGTTGTAGAAGCCAGACAGACTTAGTGGCAAAGCTTTTTCAAAATCCACGTCTCTTGCATTTTAATACGTTTGCCTCACTGCCCGTTTCTGCTGCCACGTGTCTTTGGTGCTTGCTGTGGCCCTGGTCTTCTGACATGCCAGGAGGTAGACAGACAGGAGTTATCCTTTCCCTGGTTACTTTGCCGTCTGGCCCTCACAGAACCAAGGCTGGGGCACCTTGGTATGGGCAGCTCCTAGCTGTGTGATCCAAAATTGCTTGCATATTTTTACATTATGACTGTCTTTCTCATAGCTCAGGGACAATGAGGAATCTCCTCGTGAGGCTGCCTCTGACCTGTCTCACGATGAGTCCATTAATCTCTTGGACTGTGAGAACTGCCCTAGACAGCAATTCTAAGAGACAGTAAAGAAATCGAGGCCAGCATTCCATGACTGGAATTTAAATTGCAGTTTCTTGCTTAGAACAGGAGAGTTCTGTAGAGGAGGAAAAGCAAGCTGGAAGCTTAATGCACTGATTCTTTATATGCAGAGTGAACATACCATGAACTGATTTACTAAACCATGAACAAAAATGTTCATTGGTGACAACAGACAGATTCTAGGCATTAAAAATCCAAGACACAGCATGCACACTTGCCTACATGTATGTTTTATGTTCTTTTAATGACTAAAATTATGCCCAGCTGTGTGCATAGCTGTGTACTTATCTATTAGATTTGCAATTTTCCTTTCCACATTAAAGGCTACAGATTAAAGTGGTACCATTTAAGATGTTAACTGCTTGTCTTATTCCTAACACAACTGTGCAAACTATTCAGAGAGAGCTATGGATCTAACTTCAGTTTGCATTTTATGGAGTTTTGCCTCTGCTTTATATAACACTTGCCTCAGTTTCTCTTTTCTCCATGCTGGGACAAATACCCAACACACAGAATGAAGGAAGGAAAGGTTTACTTAGATCACAGTTACTGGAGGTTTCAGTCCGTGGCACCTGGCAGACAGTGTCCATCGACGGTGGGGACAAAAAGCAAGGGCAAAGGGAAAGAGCAGCAGCAACAACGGCAACAGAGAGCAGATCTGTTTCTCTTACTTGCATTCAGGCTCTCTGCCCCAGGCTGGGTGTAATACTCACACCCATAGTCCCAGCAGCACTCACGCCGGAAATCCCAGGGAATCATGAATTAATCACAAACTCTAGAAGTCCGCTGCATGACTGCATGAGGCTTTGGACAGACACCTAGACACAGACCATTACAACATTTAAGACTATTATGGATTCTAGCGTTGGGTGAGGCACCTTCATTTCCACGGCCATGCTGTTAAGGCAAGTCAGTTCTTTCCCTGAACTCACTCCTACTCACTTTGGATTTCATCTCCTCACATGTGCTTAGCTTCTTGGCACCAGCATCCCAATGTCCTGATGTTCTGCACACTGGCAGTTTTTGTCCAACGTTTTCTGATTAGATTGCAAATGCTATGAGCTACCTAAAACAATACATTTGATTTAAGCAGGTGCACTGCACATGAAACCATGGGCTATGATCTGCATTCTGTCACCAGAATCACTCATATCATTTGGACTGGTTGGAAAGTGGAAAATAGGATAAGGCTGGGGATATAGCTCAGTGGCACAGTTCCTGCCTGGCAAGCTCTGTATCTTCAATTTTATTTCTGGTAGAAGAAGAAGAAGAAGAAGAAGAAGAAGAAGAAGAAGAAGAAGAAGAAGAAGAAGAAGAAGAAGAAGAAGAAGAAGAAGAAGAAGAAGAAGAAGAAGAAGAAGAAGAGAAAAGCAGACAGGACATAGGTGACCTCTATTTCCTCTACATAAGAGCGCATCTTATTCTTTATTGCAGAAAGTATATGAGACAAGATATCTGCGTTTCTGTTTTAGTGCTCATCCTGTAATGTTATGATTTCATATCTGCTTTGTCCTCTGATCTATGAGTTAGGGGTAATGTCTTATTCATTGTCTAGCACATTTATTGTAATCTGACTTCAAGTAAAGTTGCTAGTATTTATTGAGTTCTGACTTGGCACCACATCTTACACTAAACATTTTACATAAAATTTGCTATTCTCTAAACATCCTATAAGAAAGGCAATATGGCATATCTATTTTGAAGATGAGGAGGTTCAGGGTTGTTTTAGTTACTTTTCACTCGTTGCTGGGACAAATACCTGACACTCAAAATGAAGGAAGGAAAGGTTTATTTAGCTCACAGTTACTGGAGGTTTCAGTCCATATTCGTCTGGCCCAAGGCTGAGAGGAACAGAGCAGTGAGAATACAGTTCATGGCGGCAGAACAGCAACAAAATGGTGGCAGAGGCAGCCAATCAATCAGGGCAGCAGAGCAGCAGCAACAGCTCGAGTCTGTCTCTCTGCCTCTCTTTATATTACATTCAGGCTCTCTGCCTTAGCCCCCACCTTAGGCTACACCCATAATCCCAGAAGTACTTTGACCCATAATCCCATCAGTACTGAAATCCATAATCCCAGGGATCATGGATCAAGTCTCAATCTATAGATGTCCTTGCCCAGTGACTACATGAGGCTTTGGGGGGACAACTAGACATATACCATAACAAGGGTAAGAGGAATATTAACTCTCTGCTGAAGATCACTCATACATGACAATGTGACATGACAAGGTGACAACGGAGATCCAAACCCAGGCTGCACAGCTCTAAAGACCTAAAATTTAACCAATATTACCTCTTACTATGTGTTCTGATTCAATTCTATTTGCAATAAACAAGTAAGCCCTTTCTGAGGTCTTCAAAAAAGATCTAAACATTTTAGACAAAGCAAAGGAATCAGGTAGACAACCTCATGACGGGCTGAGTAGGCCCAAGACATTTTGTCTTAGAATATGGATATCCAGAAGAAGGGAGAGAGGCACCAAGGTCCTCCTTGATGGAGGAGAACAGATTGCCCTTGTACTGGGGAAGCGTGAGCCCCTAGCAGGTAGCGGTGATGGTGGGGTGACAGTTCATACAGACTTGCTTATCATAGTGTTTGAGAATAGTCGTTATAAAGTCAGATAACCTGCCTTAGAATGAGGTATGATGCATGGTACATGATCTACCTGTGACATTTGGGAGTACTTCAGACTTTCAGATCAAAGGCTGTGTGTTCACAAAGATCAGGACTTCTGAGTGCTTCTACATTCTCACTGCATGAAGTTCTACTGCAGCAGGAACCTAACCAAAGAAAGTCTGTCCCATCTCAGAATAATCACATCCCCTTCTCCTAACCTGGAATATAGAAGTGCCACAATGTGAGAGTACCTGGTCTCCAGCAAAGGACAAGTTTGCCTGGCCTGGCACTAAGACCTTCCCACGCTGCTTATGGCCATTGCAGTGTATAAGTTCTGTCTGCTTCCATTTCTCTTATCCACGAAGCCCTGCAAGGCATTCTGTCTCTAATTGAATTCATTCGAAGGCTGCCTTCTGTGATTAGGTGTTCTGCAGCCGGAGCTGGCGGAGGAAGGTGACAGGCAGGGAGGCCAGCATCTCGGTGCGTGTGATTCAGTCGCTGCTAAATTGAATCTATACATTTCTGGTTTCTATTCTCATTCACCACCTGCAGTGATGCACTTAAAGTGCTCTGGACACGTTGGCAAGGTGGGCAGTGAGCCTGGATCCAGTCTGCCAATTTTCATTTTATTGTGTACAATATATCCCTGGTGAATACAGGGTAGCATTTTTTTTTTTTTCTTTTGGCTTCACATCTGTAAGCCTCTATTATGGAAAAAGATAGAATGGCAGTATCTGCCCCAAATGCTGTCTCTGAAAACAATTTTAACATCATCAGGTTTCCCTAAATGTTCTTCTGTCCAGAAGAAAATTGGCAAATGGTAGGTTCTCATTTTCTTGAGCTTTAATTTCACATTGCATCAAACACATGATTCTATTTAAATTTTGTATGAGATACAATTTTGCTATAGTTTGTGTATAGGTACCCCCCCCCAAAGCCTCATGCAGTCATTTGGCAGCTTCTGGAATTTATAATTGATTATTGTGGGTGTGGGTGCTGCACCTCCCCTGGGGCAGGTGATTTGCATTTCAAAGTAAAGGAAGAGAAGTTAGCTGCTTGAGCTGCAGCTAGCTCTCCCTGATCTCTTGCTCTTAGCTGCCACCATGAAAGGTTGCCCTCTGCCGTGTGCCTCTCTGCCTTGGAGCCCGCTGAATACGGACTGAAATCTCCAGTAACTGTGAGCTAAATAAACCTTTCCTTCCCTCATTTGAGTGTTGGGTATTTGTCCCAGCAACGAGAGACGAGTAACTAAGACAAATTCAAAATTTTGTATTGTAAGTTATGTCAAGGATTTGTAGACAACAGTGCCAGTGAGATAGTTTAGCAGACTAAATACCTACTTAGGCAAGTGCAGGGACCAGGGTTCGATTCCCAGCACTACAGGCTCTGCCAGTCCCACCCCCGGGTGCACTGAGCCAGCCTCTGAGACTGGATGTGGTGGTGCCCGCTTGTAATGCCAGTGCTGGAGAGGCTGAAAACAGGAGGGTCACTTTGAGACCTGTCTGCATAGTGAGACCCTGTACTATATATACATATAAAACAAAAGATCTGTAGACATTAACTTTAGTATTGTCACTTTGATTTTAAGTTTTCTCTTTGCATTCTGTGGCCAATATATCTTCACTGTCAGACCTCACTCTTCTTTTTTAGACCTCTATGAAGCTCACAGACTTTAGGTTCTGTATCCGTAGTGACTGACAGATGACATTGATCCTGTGTGGGCCTCAGTGGGAGTGAAAGATCAGTACTTTATTATCTGCCCATAAGTTTGAAAGTTTGTGAAGTCCAAGCAACAAGTGCTAGCGTATAACGACTCTGAGTACAGACTGGCATCATCATAGAGTCCATCTGACTGAGGCTGCGGTTTTCCTGCCTCGGCTAAAGCTCGAGTGATGTGAGTATGTACTTGTGATTGCCACTTGTATAGCCTGTGCTGCCGTCTCATAGTAAGCCACCCTGCGGGGCTGATTTCTACTTCTCAGAATTCTCTTCCTGGGTATCCCTGGCTACGGGAAGCGAGCTGCAAGAGCAACATTGGAGGTTAGAAGCATTAAATGAAGAAGCAGCTTCTTGTGGTCCACGTCAGTGTTCCCTTAGCTGCTGACCCAGTGGGCTGGGAGAGACTGGCACCAGATGTGCAGCACCTCTACGCTCCCCGGCATCTTCCTCCCACTCCCTGGTCCTGGGCTAGGTGTGTCTGCTTAGCTCTAGAAGGGAGAGGCCCCATTCTTCAGGACTTCGTGCCATTGAGATGGGGATAAAAATTGGCATGATCTGGGCCCTTCTCATGGGTTCTGGCCTAGCCTTGCTCTCCCCTGCTTTCTATCCACCTTCCCTTGCTGTGGACCTGCTCGGAGGGCTTCATACTCTCTGATCAGATGTGATGACAGCAGCTTTCACAGCTGGTAGGGACAAACCTCTGAAACAAATCCCTTCTTATAATTATTATAATCTGTTTCTTTTGTGGGATCTCAGTGGAACCAGTCAATAACATTATGAAGTGGCTTGTGAAGTCCACCACTGTATAGAGCCTGACCTCCACAGTCCCGAATGCCTCCCAAACGTCTCCATTGCAATCTCAAAAGATGGACATTGGTTGGACTGCCATAAATCTAAGTCTAGCAACTAACACTGAGCCTGGCACTTAGCAGAAGCTTCTTCAATAAACTTGTTGAATGTTTTTCATTACAAGAGAGAAACAGGACTATATGTGGCAATACATGGGAGTTGAGGGGGAGGTGGTGGAATTAGTTGAGTAATAGGACATCTATATTTAAGAATAGCATTTTGTCACTGCAACTCTCTAAAGTGATCACCTAGGGCAACATCATACGCTCTAAATTTAAAAGTGGTGGTGCATGTTTCTTTGTACAAACCAATAACTAGTAAGTGCATTCAAGTAAAAATAGATGTCTCTATGGCATTTGAGAACAAATTTATTCTCTTAAAGGGGTTCGTACTTTCTCTCAAGTTTCTTTCCAGCTAGCTCTGTGGTCCTGAGTGAGAGTCTCTTTTTCTGCGTAGCCCTGTAGACATCAGTGAGTTTCACTTTCATCTTCGGACACTGGTATTCCTGTGGCCAACCTTGGGCTCCTGTGATTGGAGCCCAAGACTGGGCCCCCCTGAAAGTTTAACTCCAGCTGTCTAACACATTCCTCCATCCTCCAAACAACATTTTCCCTATGAATTTATAAGCTTTTTGAGACTCAACCAGCACAACTTATTTATGTTCCATGGTACCTGAGGCTTGACCTGGGGTCATTCAAGTGGCTGGGTCTAGAATGGCGGAGGGCTGGTAAGCCATGATTTTCATCTTGTGGTTCTGAGCCTGTTGGTGTTCTTGGCATGGAGCTCAGAAAATTGAGCTTCTCGTATCACTTCTCAGGGCTTAAAGAGCAAGTGTTCCAGGAATCCAGAGAAAGCTACAAGATTTCCTTCTCATACCCGCCTCTGAAGCTCCACTGCCTCACTTATATTATATTTAATTTGTTCAGGCAAACATTATACCAGTCCAAACTCACGTGGAGGGAAATTATACCCTACCTCTCAATGGTGGAGAAAGCCAAACATTTGTGGCCTTCTTCGATTTGCTATAGTATATTAGTCCGTGTTCTCTAGATAAACAGAATCAAGAGAATATGTAGAAACATATGCAAATAAACTCATCTTTATTAAAATCAATGCAAACATATAAATATAACAAACATATCTAAGATATATAGTAAAGTCAAAAATAGTCTATATATTAGCATAAATATATAGAAATAATTTTATTTGTAAGTAAATAAAAGGAGAAATTGGCTTGCGTGGTTGTGGGGTTGGCTTGCATGGTTGTGGAGTTTGAGAGACCTCACTATCTGCCACTGGAAGCTCAGGGAAAGTAGGTGCTATAATTCAGTGTGATTCAGAAATCCTGAGAACTGTGAGTCGAGAGCGTAAGGTGAAGAGAAGCATCCCAGCTCAAAAGTGAAATTTCCTGAATGTCTTCTTGCCCCATCTTTGATTCGGGCAGGGTCTTGGTGGCTGTAATCATGCTAACTCATTCTAGGAGGGGAATCTACTTGACTGAGTCAACCAGTTCAAGAGCTGCTTCCATCAGGAAACAATGTAATACACGCAAAGAACTGAGGTTTGCCTGGTCATTCCGGCACTTGGTGGCCAGGAAGTTGACATATAAAATAAACTATCACACGCACTATTTTTGACTCCTTCAACTGCCAGCTCCTTTCCTCCCGTCTGGCGTTCCTGACTTCATGTGCTCGCTGGCTGGGACCCCAGCTCCTCTGATGTTTCTGTCTCCCTCCTTTCTCAGCTTTAGCTTGTCTTCCTTCAGTCTGAGCTTCCACGCCAGCTGGAGGTGCTTCCCACTCACCTTGTGCCTGTCACCTTGACAGAGCCTCTCAGCCAAGGCTCTATCTTGAAGCAATCCACACAGTAGGCATGGCCACCCCTTCGCAGACCACTGAGGGCACCGTACACCGGTGATCTAGGCCACCTCAAGCCTCACCCCAGAACCCTCTTAGACCGGCACGCTCCCCTCCACCCTACAGCGGCGACACCAGACCTTCCCGTTCTTCCAATGCTAACTCTTGCGCCACCTCACGGCTTGCTTTTTCGTTCTCGTCAGATGATCTTGTTTCTTGCTTCATAGAGAAAAATACATGCTGTAGTAGCTTCTTGTACTCTGCTTCTTTAAGACAAATGCACTGTAATCTGAACCGTGGTGTGCTCCTCTCACTTTCAGAGGAAGCAGAAAGGTGGTCCCTTGTCCTACCTGAAGCTAAAGGCTCCCTCTCTGCTCTGCCTCCCCCTTTTTTTTTTTTTTTTTTTTTTTGCAGCACGGGGGATTGAACTCAGTAGCCTGCGCTTGCCAGGCAGGTGCTTATGCCACTAAGCTATATCCCCAGCCTCCTCTGCCTCCCTTTTGTTACCTTGATAACTTTGCTCCTGGCCTTTTTTGTATCATCGTCCTCTTTAAGGCTTTAATTTTATCAGATATACATACAAACAAGGGAGATAAGATTTTTGCATATTTATGAGTTAGTTACTAGATGATCGTCAGTGTGTATCTTTTTGAGTACCTACCATCATGTTATATAGTTGGTACATCAATTGTATTCATGTGCACACAAGTAGAATGGGTGCCTGAGAAGTCAGGGATCAGCCCCAAGGTCACTCGGCTTCTGGATGGTGCCGAGGGCCTGGCTCCAGATCTTGAGCTCTTGGATGCTACCATACGTAGCTGTACTACCTTCTGCTTCCCTTTATAGACGAATGTTTAAGAAAAGAAAAAAATTCTTTCCAAAGTTCACAACTATGTATATATATTATAGCTGCTTTTCAGCTGCTCCCGCAAGTCCTCTCACAGCATCAGAACACGCCTCACGTTTGCACTTCAGTCTGGTAGCTTTTCATATCGCTGTAGCATCTGAGGTCTTTGACAGCCGCTTATTTAATTTCCTCCTCCCTCCAGTTCTTCAAGTTTTTCTCCTCATGTGCCTGGCCCACCCCTCTTGCATTCGCTGGCTTCCCTCTCCACCTGGCTCTTCTCTTGCTAGTTTTTCTTCCTCAGAGTTTCCTCTGTGTCCAAACCGTCACTCCCCTCCCTCCCAGTGCTCCTGGGTGATTTCAGCTGTTCTCAGAGCTGCCGTCACGCAAAAGCTTTGCTGACCACTTCCACACGCATTCTTCTGGCTCGGATCTCTGCTGGGAGCTCCAGCTCCATTCCTGCAACTGCTTTCTGGAGAGATGGCTGCCTACTGACATGAGGTGACCTCGTGGAGGGGCAGGTGGACCAAGGAGGTACTAGAGAAAAGAGAAAGCTTGGTCATGTGACAGAAGCCTTGGAAGCTCTAGGGAGCAAGTTTGTGAGTTGGAAGAAAACACAAAAGCTCGGGATGACTGTACAATCCTGCAAATGGCCTGCACGTGAAGAAATGACGTAGCATACAGAGTCAAAAAACAGGATTGACATGGGCTCTATGCAAACTTCAAATGGAATATGTATAAGAGCATGATGATCCGTTTTGCTTTGCAAACTTGCTGGTCATCTTTGAAACAGTAAATGGTTCAATAACATAATCTACCTGGCTATCCGAGCCAAATTCTGGAACATTCTTGCTTCTGTTTCTTTTAAATTAATTCATAAGTAAAATGAGTTATATTTCTTTATTGTATTTTTGATTTAATTATTTTTTATCTAATTATTTTAATTATTAGCTAATTATTTTAGTTATTTTTTTATCTAATTATTTCTAGGTTTTAGGTTAGGTTATGACCATGCCTGTCCAGATTCCTTCAAAAGATCCTTGCTGTTCCAGCTACTACCTGCTTGTCCTAGAATGACCTATTGAAAATGCTGATGTGACCATCTTTTTGAAATCACTCACTACTCTTGTAGCCCACTGTCATGGTTTGAGATTTTCCAATGCGATGCAGTACACATATTTTATAATATCATTTTATAATGAATCACCCTAAGAATCATATAAAAAGAGTGCAGGAAATCCATCCACACACTGAAGACCAAAGACTCCAGCTGAGGGCCTGGATTCTACAGCAATGTCCTGTTTGAGTTCAGCTGAAGACTTTGAACTCTTGACGATGTCTCACCCAGGCCTGTTTCTTGGATCTGCACTGAGAAGGCACGAAGGCCCGCGGTGGAAGCTACAGAGTCTAAGCCAGTGGAATGAAGGATCTGTGCGAGCAGGTTGAGGGATCTGCACTGGATCCAGGAAGCAGTGCTCGAGGTAAGAACCAGAGCTCCCCTGGAAAGCCCAGCAGCCATGCTCAGTGACAGGGAGCTTGTGAGCTCCTCCAACATGAGGAAAGCTGAGTTCCTATCAGGAAAGCCGGTAGGACAAGTTTGCTCAGGAGACCGAGCCACGCATCACCTTTTCCTCTGGAGCCTGGAAGTGATGCTGAGAGTGAGGGTCATAGCTCCCCAAGATGAACCACAGTCACCCTTGTGACCTTGAGGCCCCATGCTCCTTCTCTGACAAGAGCAGCCACGTGTGCCAGGAAAGCCAGCATGAGGAGGTCTCCCAGGAGAGCAGCCCAAGAGAACCAGCAGCTCGGACCAGCTCCACCTGCGCCACCGGCTTCCCTAACAGCCTCTCCGCAGCTTCTCCAGCTCTGCCTCTCATGCTGCAGCAACGATCCTGGAGTGGGCCCCCACCCCCAGTGCCAAGCTGTTCAGCTCAGCTGGGTGTTACAAGCTGACCAGCAGCTGCCAGTCTACCACACCCACTGAACAGCTTCCAAGTTTCTGAGCAAGATGTATGAGGCTTTTCCTCATCTGGCTCCTGATTGCTTCAGCTCCGTTTTCCCAAATCCTGCCTGTATTAATTCGGGGTTGCAGGCCAAACACGTGCCGCTCACATCTTAAAGGAAGAGAATTTTATTTTGGCTTGCAGATGCAGGGACTTCAGTTCATGCCTGGCTGGCTGAAAGGCCGAGACATCGCGTGGAAGGGTGTGGTGAGGAGAGCCGCCGGGTCGTGAGATCTGGGAAGCAGAGAGTCAGGAGAGAAAGCAGCCAGGTGCCAGGTGTGGACTGCAAGGTCTTTCTCCCCTGACCCATCTAGGAACATCCAGAAACGTGCTTTACTAATATCCCAGGTAGCGCCCAGACCAATCAAATTGGCAGTCAACACTGACTGAGTTGATGAAATCTGCTTGGCTAATTAGCTTCACTCTTTTTTTTTTTTTTTTTTTTGGCTTTTTGAGACAGGGTCTCGCTATGCAGTTCAGGCTGGCCTTGAGCTCACTTTTGTAGCCCAGGCTGGTCTCGAACTCGCACTGATCCTCCTGCCTCAGCCTCCCGAGTGCTGGGATTACAGGCGTGCGCCACCACGCCCGGCTAGCTTCACTCTTTAAAACCCTTCAGGAACGCCTTCCCTAGGGAGCACATTTATCTATGTTCACAAATAAACCTAGTTACTCTCTTCTCTATTATTTGCGAACACTATGTGAATTTCACTTGTGCT
This sequence comes from Myocastor coypus, assembly GCA_004027025.1. Lineage (NCBI taxonomy): Eukaryota > Metazoa > Chordata > Mammalia > Rodentia > Myocastoridae > Myocastor > Myocastor coypus. The sequence continues at coordinate 17,794 of PVJA010009203.1, read as the reverse complement.
ATTAGTACTAACAATAACAATAATAGCACCGAGTGTACTTGCCCACATGCTAACTTCTTTACTGCTGACCAGAGATATTACATCTCATCTTTACAGCACACCCACTGCTATGTCTCTACCAAAATACATGTGGAGCAATACCGAAAGGTGCTGGGTCTTTAAAGTGTGGGACGTCGAGGCAGGTGATTGAGCCATGGGACCCGATTCTTTTTTTTCTTTTTTATTCTTTTATTTTGTTTGTTTTTCCTGTTTCAGAACTTCTGTTTGTTTATTTATTTATTTTTATGGCCAGCTCAGCCTGCCCTAAGGGCAGGGCTGGCGCAGCATGTGGTGCCGGGGATCGAACCACGGTCCCTGCAGCTGCCTAAGCTTTCCTAAGCAGGCGCTTTAGACCACTGAGCCATCCTGCTGGGCCCGGGACCCGATTCTTGGAAGGGATCAGTACAGGGCTTGTAGGGCTCAGAAGAGTGTGTCCTATAAAGCCAAGCCATCCTACACACTTGGTCCTTTTGCATATGGCGCTTCCCTTGCTGCTTCTTTGGTATGCAGTGATTTGGATTTTCTAGCTGTAAAAGTTAGAAGCCAAGGGCTGGCCAGATAGCTCACTGTGCTAAAATGCCTACCTAGGCAGGCGAAGGGACCCAGGTTCGATCCCTGGCATGCCATGCCTGCCCTGCCCCCAGGGTGCACTGAGGTGGCGACTGAGACTGGGTGCGGTGGTACGTGCCTGTAATCTCAGCATTTGGGAGGCTGCAAACAGGAGGACCACCATGAGTCTGATCTGTGTAGTGAGACCTTGTACTAAATACACTAAACAAAACAAAACAACAACAAGGTCGAATTAGAAGCCAAATAAACCTCTTTATTTTATGAGTTATTCAACCTTGAGTGTTTCATTGTAGAAGAAAACTGAGCTAAGACATCTGTGAAGTATTCGCAGTTGCATCTTTCAGGTTTTAAGGTGCTGTGCTGGGCAGGGAAGATGCGATACGAACACCAAAGCCTTTTTACCATTAAGACTCTGTTGGGTGGGGTGGGCACTGATTATCTGTTTCATTTTATTTATTTATTATTTTTAAAATGATCAATTTTAGAAATAACTTAAGTTAATGTTTACCAAGACCTTATTTATTTTATTTTATATATATATATATTTGGCACAGGGTCTCAGTGCATAGCATGGACTCACAGAAATGCTCTTGTTTTCTGCCTCCCCAGCGCTGGAATTACAAGTGTGGGCCACGAGCCAGATTCGACGGCCGGCTCAGTGTGTGTGAGGGCGGGGCCCGTGCAGCATGTGGTGCTAGGGATGGAGCCCTGGTCCCTGCGCTTGCCTAGGGAGGTGCTTAGTCTGTGAGCTCTCTCGCCGGCCCAGCACTTCGTTTATTGGTAGCTTAGCTTTCTGTAGCTGTGACAAAATACAAAGAGAAACAACGTAGAGAAGAAGTATATGAGGCTTCAGTCTATGGCCAGCTGTTTTATTGCCTTAAGCCTGGGTGGAGCAGTGCATCAGGGTGACAGGGCCTAGGGACCGGAAGCTGTTCCCTTTACGATGACCAGAAGCAGAAGGAGAGAGCCGCATCCCGTGCTACAGGGCTTCCTCCTCCGCTCCGTCTGGGGCCTCATCCTGCTCTGCTGTCACGCTCAAGTACAAGGCTGGTCTCTTCCCTAAGTTTGCTGAGCCAGTTCTCTCTGGGACTACTCCAGAGAAACACCCAGCAGTGAGCGCTTCACTAACGTCCTCGGGGGGTCCGAATCAATCCAACTGAAAATGAAGATTAACCACCACAGCCAGACACTCTTCTTCCGCATGGAAACCTCCCAGCACTAGGTGCTGTCATCCTTACTGCACGGAAGAACGTGGTCCAGCTTGGTGATGCTTCAGTACTTGTGCAGGAGTACACAGTCAGGGACGATGGCGCTGGATTTGAAACCTTTGAGCATCCTACTCCACTCCGATGCCAGCTGGGGCTCGTCTCTAGCCCTCCTCACCACCAGGGGCAGGATAGCCCCGACTGGAAGAGCTGCGGCGCTGAGGCCAGCACCCAAGGTCGGCATGCGTATCTCTGCCTAGACCGGAGCTGCAGTTTGCTGTTGTATTTTTCTACCAACGTTGCTATCCCTAGGCAGAGGTCTCTACCTGTGACTTTTCTAAGATTTTTATTTGCAGTTGTCAGTTGTGGTCTGAAATTGTTAAATAGAGAATTCCAGGAACAAACAATTCACTGTGTTACAAATAGCATTTCCTACAGTGTATGGGTATAATTGGTCTACTTTATTTTTTGTTATTGTCATTAGTCTCTTACTGTACCTAGTACATAATTAAATCATACCATAGGCATTTTTATAGAGGAAAGGCATAATCTATAGAGGGGTTCTTTATGTGTACCACGGAGGGCTGGCGATATAGCTCAGCGGTCTAAAGCGTCTGCTTAGGCGAGCTTAGGCAGGCGCAGAGAGCTGCGGTTCGATCCCTGGCATCACAGGTGGTGCAAGCCAGTGCCACAAACAACCCTAGGAAACGAGTGATATATTTTAAAGTTATACCTGATTTCAGGAATCCACCGTGGTTCATGGAAGTATCTCCCATGGATAAGGAAGAGGAGGGCTCCTGTGTTTATGCGGGTTTGTGTATTTATTTACGTGAGTATTTCTGCTAGTACGATAGCACACACAGATGCTCAGGAAATTGTGGGAAAATCATGTTTATTCCTTTAACAAACCTATCTCGTTGAAGTTCTTACACAGGGACTCTAAAGTAAGCAGAATAAAACATCTTGCAAAAAATAATCAACACCAATAATGACAATTAAAGGAAAGCCCTTTGTTTAATTTTCCAGGCCACGAAGCAGCAGCTGCAGAAGGCGAGGTCTGATCTCTCCGCGCCGCACCCCGCCTGTCCACAGGCCGCTGCGGTGTTGGTTGAGCCTCTGCTTACTTCCATTATCTCCCCAGGATCTGGCAAGCGCAGCAGTGGGGAGCCGAATCAGCGCGGTCGCAGCGCCGCAAGGGTGCTCATCTGATTGTTCCCCCAAACCTAGCTGCAGGGGGCGCGTTCGTGCTGCAACCGCGCCCGGCCACTTTCTGAAGTAAAGCTTGGGTTTTCCCCATTCTAGGCCAGCAGGTGTCGCAATTTACCCAAGAAGAGTGAAAGGGCTCCCGAGGCCTGGGGCTGCCACCCTAGGGCCTGGGCGGGAGGACTGGGGTGGAACCTGCCCTCTCAGCCCTCACTGCCTGCCTGCCTGGTCACCTCCAGGTCGTCCCCTAGCTGTCCCGGAACGCGGGATTTGGACTCACTCCAAAGTTCTGGCCTAGCGCAGCCTCGTCTGCCTGGCCAGAAACTTTGCGGAATTTTAGAGTCCATCCCTCGCATTGCGTTTCCTGTCTTTTTATCCCTGTGTATTCTTGGGCTGGCTTTCCTTACTGCTACGGGGTCGCCCGTAGGTGGTCTTTGCCCTCCTGCTTTCTGTTTCTGTGCCTACCGAAGCCAACACCCAAGTGTCAGGGGCTGATCTACCTCTTCCCTGTAGAGCTCTCATTTTTTATTACTGATTATGGATAAATTCCGCGGCCCTTCTTTCCAGGGGCTCCCTTGCTAGCCATGTTTGTCTGCCTGCTCATCGTAATTGTGCAGTGAGGCAACCGGGTCCCTATTCTCTCTGCTGACTGTGGCTGAATATATCAGAAAATGACTGTGAAAAAGGTTCAGGAAGGTTGAGAAAACCTGAGGGAAGGGGGTGATGGTAGGCAGGGAGTTAAGAATGGAGTAGTTGGGCAGGAAAGAGGCGTGATTCCTGGGGGGTAAAATCAGTCGGCCTGGTTTTTGTTGACCTAGGAGGGTGCAAACAAGGCCGATGTTAGCAGCCTCAAAAGCTACTTTGCATCTACATTCGGGGGCCCCGAACCAACACTAAATATAAACAGTCTAGCATTATGGCACTCATATTAAGCTTAGGGCTTGACATAGGGGACAGCACAGCGGGAGATGAGGCCACACTCATGTCTGTAAAAGACCAGTGACTCTGCAGCTCCTTAGCATGCCCCATGTCTACACAATGGGAACACCATTTTGCATCAAGAAAGACGAAATTAAACCTGAAGTGGCTTAAATACAGAGATACCATTGTTTTCCATATCGTGAGAACTCTGGAATGTGTAGTACTCTCCCCTCAGTACTTGGTGTTAGACCTCACGGACGGGAGATCCTGTTGGTCGCAGATGGCTCCTCAGCTCCAGGAAGAATAATGTTGCTCAAAGCTGGAAGGGAAGAAAAACGAGAACAGTCAGCTTCATTTCTCTCTCTGTCTCTGTCTCTGTCTCTGTCTCTGTCTCTGTCTCTGTCTCTGTCTCTCTCTCTCTGTACAAAGAGCACAGGAGGACCCCAGCCCCCACAGATGGCACCACAAGATTCACATCAGTCTTTCTGTTTTTCCATCAGCAGATAAAAGGTTTTTACTGTGGTCCCTGCACAGGGGCCTGAGCACATTTGGGAGCCTGGGCTGGAGCAGAAGCTGGAGCCTGGGCCTTGCCTGGAGCCTGGGCCTCCGGCCAGCAAGGCCTGCGACCCTTGGCAATGCGGTCATGGATACATTTCCCAAGCTCGGGATGGGCAATATAGACAAATGAATTGGGCCTGCAGTTTACTTCCTTTGGGATGACCTTGGGCTTGACCTCCTTGGGCTTGACAAGGGCCTTGATAGTCTCGGCGTGTGCAGTCACGGCCTTGGTACTATTTGCTTGCATCCTCTCGAAGCCCTTCTTGTGCTTCTTGGAAAAATGCATGTTCCTAAGGAACTTGCGATCTACCCCCTTCAGAGATGCAGATCTTTGTGACCGAGGTTTATTGATGTCATTTCTGTGCCATTGTCAGGACTGGTTGTGCGTGGGGTTGTTCTTGGACTTGGTCCTAACTGCATTGTTAACTGCAACTGCCTAGTGCCTAGAACTGGAAGAAGAAAAGGAAGCCTGCAGTTTCTCTCTCTCTCCCTCCCCCCCCTCTTTCTTTCTCTCTCTCTCTCTCTCTCAGAAGAAAAATCTGCAGGAAACTTCTTAGGCTTCTGTTTATGTAACACTTCCCAGAGCTGTGTCATCTGGCCACCTCTAGCTGAAAGGGAGACCAGGAGCATATTAAGTTCTTCCAGAAGGTGCCAAGAGATAACCACATTGGAAAAAGCAACGAACAGTATCTGCCACAATCACTGTATATTTACTTCTCACATTAAATTAGACAGATGTTTTTATCACTTCAATATTACAGAGAAGAAAACAAAGGCTTCATTAGGGAAGCAAATTGATCAAGGTGAAGCAGCTGCTATCTCGGAGATGCAGATTTTAAGTTTCAGTCTTCTCTATCTCAAAGCTTCTCTCCTTCATGTTAGCCTCGGGAGGTGCAAAGCAGCTCCAGAATGTGCACACCTTCAGGTTGTGAGGAACTGTATTTGCAGCCCTAAAAGTAGTTCCTGAACATCTTGAGTATGAGAAAGAAAATGTTAGGCCCTCAGAAGATTGCTCGCCTCTCTTAGGAAGCCTGTGTTGCTTGGGGTGTTGCTGGGCGGAGGAGGTGGCTAGAGAAGGAACCAAGGAGAAAAGCAGAACGTTAAGCCTTCCTCTTTGTTCTAAATTTTACCTGCGCAGGGCTGGGCGTGCAGCTCTGGGAGGGCTGTCTGTTCAAGAAGAGAGAACAAAAAGAACTGGAAATTGGATCCGCTAGGCTAGAGGAACTGCTGTATGAAAATGCCACAGGACACAGGCTTTCTGCTGTTCCTCAAATGCGAGGCTGACAAGACCCAATTCAGAAAAGAGCAAATATAGGAAATAAAAGGCTTAGTTAAGTTTGATGGACTGACATTTCCCATGGAGCCAGAAATGACAAGTAGTGATTTCCTATCAATCACACCTCAGGTGACTATTTTAGAGGAAAATTGTCGATGTTGACGTTAAAAGAAAAAAGAGAGAGAAAAAATATACAAAGCAAAGCAAAGAAAGGACATTTTTGGTGTAGGTTTTGCCCTTAGCCTAACACTGCACGTGGGTGTTAGGAAGATTTTAGGCATGGAAATGCCAGGTCGTGGGAGGGAAATTTAGGGTAAGGTCAGCTGAAATTCCTGGCAGCAGAGGGAGGTCTTCGGAGACTCCCACCCTCTTCTCCCCCGAAGGGAGGCAAAAGAGGTCCTGGACGTCAATGCCAGGGCCTCCTGCCAAGGCAGGGGCCCATCTGCTCCATCTTCCAGAGATGATCGAGGGGCAGTCTGCCCCTCCCTTGGCCTCACTTGCGCACTGTAAAGACGGCCTCGGCCGCCGGCAGATTAGGTCGCTGTTGACGCCTCCCTCAGACGAGCGCCGCTAGATGCGGCCGCTCCAGGCCTTCCATTTCGATTTCATTTCTCTCTCTCTCTCTCTCTCTCTCTCTCTCTCTCTCTCTCTATATATATATATATATATATATATATATATATATATATTTGGATTTGGAGAATCAGTTCCTTTGAGATCCTACTGGCCTTCTCTGGTCAGCCCAGTGGGAGGAAAAGAAAATTTCAGAGAAAAGATATTAAAGAAACATACAAGTTAGAGAAACTGTTCTAAGGGACCCCTTGAGCTTTTTGATGTTGCTTTTTTGTTTTTCTTCCGTAAGCTTTCCTGCATAGCCCGACCCAGTCCGGCTGTGGTTACATAACCTCCCACTTTTCCCGTAAACCTGATCGCCGGGGTCTATTCTCCGACCCCTCGTTGTCTGCATACTCTTCGTGTTTGTGGACTTTGCCCTTTCCTTCACCCAGAATTCTCTAATCTCCATTTCTCACTGGTAAACACGTTTAACACAAATGCAATGTGATTCCTGGGACAGTCTTCTCTAATTCCTCTGTGCGGGGAGTGGTTATGTCAGGGCCTCGGCTTGAGATGCTTCTAAGGAGATAAAGCAGCGGGGTCGAAACACCGTCCCTACAAGAGCACCCTGGAGATTGCTTCGGATGCCCGTTCCTGAGTTCTGAGCCCTGCAGATTTTGAGCTGATCCTGGGCTGCTTACGTTGGAGTCCCGCTGCTGCGTCCTAGGGTACGGGGTCACCTGAATCACTTTCTGCATCCCTGGGATGAAATAACCCCATACCAGCAATTGGGAGGAGGAAAAGCTTATTTTGGTCTTCATGGCAGTAATTCTGGTGCCTGGTTAGTGACTCAAACACCGAAGAGCTTCACTAGAGGGCCTGCTGCCCTGAGAGCCCTCCGGTGGTGGCAGCCCCTCGGTGGAGATCTGGGAGGAGCCAGGAGGCGTAGCCCCAGCTCAGCCTCCAGCCCGCAGCTTCCGACCCGGCCCAGCTACTAACAGCGCTCTCAGCTGCTGCTGGGCGCAGGGCCGGAATCACGTCCCACACACGGGGCTTTCCCACGTCTCAGTCCTAACGAGACACTGACAAACTCTGAAGTAGCATTATCTGTTTGAGCTAGTGGATTTCTCCTGACAGTGCTTGCTGTGTACAGACCAAATCTCCAGAGCTAAGCGCAGGGCCTGGACCAGAGCAGGCGCTCCCGATTCCAGGCAGTCAGAGAAAAAAGACAGCCATTTTACTGATTTTATTAATTCTCCTTTTATAACACAGAAGCCCAGATCAGAGTCTGAGAGCTGTGGCATGTGATCTGTTTTATACACCAATATAGTTCATATGAAAGAGGAGGAAAACCATAGAACACAAACTTGAAAGAGTATTTTAAAAAAAATATTTGATACAGGGTCTCATTATACAGTTCAGATTTGCAGTGGTTCTCTTCTGTCAGTCTCCCCAGTGCCTAGATTCTAGGCGTGCCTCACCTTGTCGGTTTTGGGGCAGACAAGGTGAGGCTGGGGTTCTGGGGCCCCAGCATGCAGTACCAGGGATCGAACTTGGGACCTTGCGCTTGCCTGGCGGGCGCTTAGAGCACCGAGCTATCCCTCCAGCCCTTAAGGGAGTGTTTTGAGCTTAATCTTTTGGTTCTGTCTGGGCTTCTTTACATCCAATCTCGGCTATTTCCATCGCATCCCCTTACATATGTAGTAATTATCCTGGGAGAACCCACTATGGTCATACCCGTTTACTAAGTGCCTCCTAAGTCCTTTTCTCACTGCATACTCTGGAACAGTGGTTCTCAACCTTTCTAATGCCGTGACCCCGCAATACAGTTCCTTATGGTGTGGTGACCCCAAACCAAAAAAAAAATAATTCTGCTGGCTATTTCAAAACTGTAATTCCAAATAAATAACATTTTTCGATGGCTTTAGGTGACCCCTGTGTTTTGGCCTTTCGACCCTTGCTGGGGTCGCGACCCACAGGTTGAGAACTGCTGCTCTGGAAGGGTAGAATAATGTTTCTATGGGGTGACTTCAGCTTTGCATCAAGTTCTCTCCCAGAACTTGAGCCAGGAGCTCTGGATGCTGCGGTAAGACAGTGGGCAGGAAAGCCATGAGGTGTGGCCACAGCTAGACCCAGCCTCATGGCAGCACAGGGTTCCAGATTTGTGCTACATGATTTTACGGAGGGAGAGGGAGAGCGAGATCTGGATGGACAGTGGACAGTGCACAAAGGGGTGTACCGCTGCTACACCTTGTCGGTTCTACGTGATTTCATATATTTGCAGTTACTGAATTCTACAAAGTGCTTCTGTCCCTTCTGTTCCTTCCAGCTTGAATCTGTTCCTTGAAATCTAAGGCAGCAAGCAGGCAAAAGACCCACACATGATCTTTGTATAAACAAAGCCATCTGCCGCCACATTCCTCCTTGTCATGAGCGGTTTTGCAACAAGCTGACATCTTGCATCCAAGTTTCATAAGCTTTCTGTTCATTTCTGGACCACATTGCTCCTTTCCCCTTTGCTGGCTAAGATGTTAACGTCTAGCCTTGGTCTTCAATGAGGATATTTTATGACCCAAACTTAGCGTGAAAAGAGGGAAAGCCATTCCTATTCCAAGCCTTAGCATGCCTCTAGGTTTTCTGCCTTTACTAAGAATCTCTGTCTCAAACCTAAGCCAACAGGTAAGCACATCTTAGCAAAGCTTTAAGCAGAAAAATCCAGCGAAATGTAGGACTACAATTCTACTATTGCACAAACTGCCCCGAGAACAAAAGCCACATCAATTATAGGCCACACTGAACTCTTAAAAGCACTGGGAAACTGTGAGCTGACTTGGTTAGCACTGCCAACTAATTTGCCCATAAATCAGCCAGTCTAGGTCTTGCTTTAACTTGCTCTTGATCACCCAGCAGAAAAACTTAATTGTGAGACATAAAACGCAGAGCTAGATTAGTATGGTGAGCTATAAGAGGCTTAAATCAACAGCCTTCAACATTGCCAGTTTCACCAGTAACCCACTGCAATTATGAAACATTGGACTATGTATACAACTACTTCCTCCTAGTTCAAAGAGAAGAAAACTACTTCTTCTTTTTTTTGCTTTTCTTTTTTTCTGAACCAATATTGACTAGAAAATTTATCACGTCTACACCCTGTGCTCTGTATAACTCTTATGAGGACAACAATATGCAGTGTGTCAATTATTGCGAGTGTGCTACTAACATGTTTTGTAGCTCTCATATTGTTATCTCTTATTAAAAGTAATAAAAAGAAGAAATTAAAAAATATTGGGCTGAGGAAACAGCTCAGTAGAGTAAGTACATGTCTGGTAAGCACAAGGTGCTGAGTTCAATCCTTGGTACTGAAAAAAAAATAGCTTTTAGCCAGGCTTGGTAGTACACATCTGATATCCCAGCACTTGGGAGGCTGAGGCAGGATGATCAGTGTGAGTTCGAGACCAGCCTGGGCTGTAAAAGTGAGCTTAAGGCCAGCCTGAATGGCATAGTGAGACTCTGTCTCAAAAAGACTAAATAAATAAATAAATAAATAAATAAATAAATAAATAAATATTACACTATTTCCTCTCATGCATACCCATATATATAATAAAATTTTTTCTTCACCTAGTGTTTTTCCTTTTCCAGGTGAATCCTGGGCCTACACATGCTAGGCCAGGGCTCTACCACTGATTTGTACTCCTATCCTTCTTCAGTCTTCTATCTCTGTAAAGTTCATATATATGAACTGTCAGTTTGACAAGTGACAATACACTATCACAATTCTATATGTATGTTCTGATGATATCTTCTTACTAACAGATTAATTTGTACAGAGATGACCTCTGCGACAGTGATTTATTCTTCTACACAAAAGCATATACAAATGAATGTACTCGTCCTATTATTAGGTCCTTCAGTGAAGGGCAACATTAATTTAAAACCAATCCAGTGAGTTTTTATACTCAATTGATCCATATATAATCTACTACTTTCGACAAAAAAATTCAAGTTTTAAAAATGTAGCTAATAAATGTTTTTTTCACTCCAAATCAATCAATCAATCCATCAATCAATCAATCAATCAAGCAGCCAGTCTATCCAATCTGCATGAGTTCACAGACAGGCACAACACAACCATGATGTGCTCTAGCTGGAAACAAGGGGTGTGAAAAGAGAAACCATAGATTTTAGAGCTAGACACACCCACCTTGCTGCCTGTTCCATCCCTTCCTCCTGTTTGAACTTGAATACATTTACTTCCCCTTTCTGGCCCTCAGTTCCCTCACCTGCAAAACCAGGTTAAGAGTCTCTGCTCTAGAATATTTTAAGAGTATTGCAAAGAAGCATGCAGAGAAAGTACATAACATAGTTCATGCGCCATATATTTCTTCCAGTAGCAGCCCCATTTCTTACTGCTCCATAATCAGGATCTGACGTTTATGTACAAGGAGAGCTATCACCATTGTGCTTCCAGTTTTGCACTGTACCTTCAGCCCTTGTCTCATTTAAACCTAGTTTCTCCAATAGTTACTGCCCACCAGCCCAGGTAACACTGCACTAGGTGTAGCGCTGTGCTGCTCAGTAGCTGTACCCCTGTGGGAAGCTAATCTCTGCTAGCCTGAGGTCAGAGGATCTACACTGTCACTCTGCAATCAGACCTCTTCTTCAGCTCTCTCAACCGTGATAGAGCAGACTTGTCCCTCTTACAGGTGCTCCTGCTGACACTGCGAGAAGCTGCCTGAGCATGATGATGCCTTCCTAGCCGAAGGCTGCAGATGGGGATGACTGTGTGCACGCTAGAGCTGGGTGAGCTGACCTTTCAGGGAGGCAGAGTCGGCGTCTGCAGCCACCAGTCCCATGCTGCTAACTTGAGGAATCTGAGGATCGACTATTACAGGTGGGAAGGCAGAATCCCTCAAGGAATGCTTTTTATAAGCCTTTTGTAGGGTTCTTTAGGACTTGTTGGTCAAGACGGTGGTGGGCTTCAGTGCGTTAAGTGCTTTCTCATGTCTGGCCAGAGCAAGAGACTTGTCAGTGGTACAGGTAGGATTTAAGAGCCGTGAGCAGTGAAGGGCTTCAGATTTTCTCCCAGGATCCAGGGAATTAAAAAAATCTACATTCTAGCAAATTTACATACATCATGAAATTTAAGAAGCAGTACAATCCAGCAGAGACCCTCTGCAGATGGCTTCTTATTCCAACAATGGTGTAAATTTTAGCACACACCGAAGTTCCAGTTGTCCATCGGCCATAAAGCATGGAGCTGCCTCCATCCTTTAACCCTCTGTAGGACAAAGAATTCCCTTCAGTTGTTCTTTATTGCTGGGACTAGATTAGGTTTCAGATGAGTGCTAAAAGATCTGTTTCCTTAGCACTATTGACAGCAGCTGGATCATCAGAACCAAGGAGAAGAGCGGCCAAAGAGAAAGGGGCAGGCACGCATGGGAAGGAGCCTGCTGCCATACGCATTAGGTGCTTCCTCACAAAGCTCTGCTAGAGTCTTATTTCCATTATTTTACAGGACAGAAGTAGTTTCAGAGAGAATAAGTAGCTTGCTAACTTCGTGTTGAGGGTAGAGCGGAAATTTTATGCACTACAGCACACTATTTTCAGCGCTTACTGTTGCTACTTATACATTAATGCAGAACTGAGATACTTAACCAGTTCATTGTACTGATGGATGCTCGGGTCAGAAGTCCAAATAAGGCATACTGAAAATGCCCTGTCTGCCCTCTTGATGAGAAGAAATGACTTACGGCTGGGGCCAGTTACAGGAAAGCAGTTTCCCTCACATGGGGACAGTGGGTGCAGGCCACTATTTGCCAGAGTAACCAGTGGCTTCTCCATGTGACCTAGACTTTCAAACAGGATGGAGCTGGTGTAAGAAGTCTATAGTCTGTGTTCTTTCACATTCTTTCAGAGTTACAGGTAGGTTGCAACCTCCCCAGATTCAAGGGTGGAGGACAGAGATTCTACCTTGATAGGAAAATTGTCAAAGGCTCTATAACATTTTTCTTCAATTTACCAAGAGTTTCATGGGATAGTTATGGGCTGTAGCTTGAAGGGGGATGGTGGTCCATTTGGATCATGTCTCTTGGTTCACAATTACCTTAAAGCTGTCACATTTGGTAGTAAAGTGACAGGAGAACCACAGGACAGGTGACACTGGAAAGCTACGAGGGATGTGTTGTTACCTTTCTGTTATCTTTACAGGCTTAGCCAAAGTTAGCAGAACTACAGACTTTGGTTGGTATCACCTGGAGTTAGAAATCCCAGTTATAGCTATCAGTGGAGACTGAAAAATTCTGGGTGGAATTTTCATGCAATTTTGAAGAAGGTTTTCTGTGGGACAGTGACACTGGGTTGGTGATACCTGACTAGAGACATTGAAAGGGATTCATATTTCCCGTCTCTTCCATGATTCTTCTGCTTTTTATGTTTCCTTGACCTGATTTACACTGACAAGATGTCTGTTTGCAAGATGTTGCTGCTTCTCAGGCTATTAGTATCAGATGTCAAGGAGAATACAGGAGATCTAGCTTGACAAGTATTAGGGAATGAGAGGGGAGAAAGGTAAGCGTCATGGAGTCTCCTTAGCTTGATCTTTATGAAGCCCAGGCATGCTCTATATGGCTTAATCTATGACTCTAAAAAGAGTTAAAAATTATTGTCTAAATGATCCATGAGTCTTGAAGGAAGTAAAGGAATATATGAGCTTCAGTAGTTTTCAGGGTGATAAAGGCACTGGGGTTAGTTTCATAAGAATATTCCCTTGTCCAAAAATACTATAAGAGGAAGGAACACAAGCAAGATGACAATAATATGACAAATGTAATGATCATAAAAGGATCAATGCAGATATGACTTAATGCCCGTTCTCTACATCTGCCGTCCACCTCACTTCCACTGAAGACCAATAAGAGAAATCCAAAACATCACCAGAACCATCCTTTTGCTTGGTAAGGCTTTCCAACTTCTGGTGCTATAAGGACTGGTTTCCAGCTGCCATCCAAAGACAAAGACAGCAAGAAAAGAGGATCTGTTCCTCTTCCGGTATGTTCCAGCACTTAGCAGTCAGCGGGATTAGAAAGAGCAGGCTAGATATAAGACTTGTTGGGAGCTCACTGGCCCTAAAGCAAACAGGAAGATCAAACTGGGGAATGAGTTGACGTCTAAGTGTCGAGGAGGGAAGAAAGAGTGGCTGTCAAAGCTTGTATCTGCCATGCTATTTTGCCCTGAGGAAGGGAACATGTTTTGAATTACAAAGCATCTGCAATGTTCTGACACAGTGGTCACAAAGGATTGCAGCAGAGGCAACACAATCCTCCATCTGAAGTGGCCTTGACTCAGACACTGGGCTCTGGTGGGCTGCCCAAGGCCTCTGTGTGCTTGGAGGTGATTTCCTTGCATGGAGAGGCGTCAGCCATCAAATAGCAGCAGGAAGGTGCTGGAAGCTTTGAAGTAAGCATGGAAAATACTTGCTGAGGTGTTTCATCCCTGTCTTTCTTCAGAATGCACAGAAATAATGATCACTTTTCTTTATCAAATAAATACATACATCTATATAATATTAGCCCGCAGAAACCAGTCAAGAATGTTTTGGTGGGTCGGTGGGTGAGGGAAAAGTGCTCTGAAAACCCAATGCCTTTCCGCTTGTGTTTCTGAGTGAGGTGTGAGGACAGTTCAGTATCTCTGTTTCCTTGTCTCCTGCTGCTATTATGTAGCAGGACATCTAGTACGTTGGCACGTACTAGATTTAGGCTCTGCACTTGGAAGTGGGACTAGTGCTCTTCCTGTGCCAGGGCATCAGGCAGAGAGGGCAAGATGCTGTGTGGTACCACTGTGCGAGCAGCTGCGCAGCCTCCTGGAATTGCCCGCTGTAGAAGCCACTGTGACAGCGTGGGTGGGTAAGCGCAGCTTCTGGGACACTCCCCGCAGATGAGGTTTGGTCTGATTCCAGTCAGCGTGCTTTCCCTTCCATTCTTTTTGTACATCTTCACCCTCCCTCCCTCACCCCTCCTTCCATCTCTTATTCCCCTTCCCACTTGCAAAGCCATTCATTTCCCTGCTTCCTGTGATCTATCTTGCGTTTTATTTTTGAAATTACTTATGCTTTAGGTTTCTTTCTTTCTTTTTTGAAAAAATGCATTTAGTACAGGGCCTTCAGGGTCTCACTACACAAATTGGACTCATAGTGATCCATCTGCCTGTGCTCAGCCTCCCGAGCACTGGGATTACAGACACGCACCACCAGTCCAGTCTCAATTGTGGTCTCAGCGTGTCTCCGGTGGGGTGCGGGGCAGGGGGGGGGGGCAGCGTGGCAAGCCAGGATGGAACCCTGGCTGCTCAGCTCTGCCTAAGCAGGTGTTTTAGTCTGCTGAGCTATCTGGCCAGCCTAATTTAAGGTTTTTATGCAAAAGAAATAATATATTTAAGCTTGTATGTCTTAATTATTTCACTTAACATTATGTTCTCAAGGTACATCTATTTTCTTATAAATGACTGAAATTTATCTTTTTTTTTTTTTTCTTTCAGTACAGGGGATTAAACTTAAGACCTTTCTTCTGCTGAGCTATCTATCTCCTTGGCCCTGTGAAATTTATCCTTCTTTATAGCAAATAAGTCCAGTGTGTAAAAATACCTTATTTTCTTTATCCATTTATCTGTTGATGATCAGGTAGATCATGTCCAAGATTTTGTCATTACAAATGTGCTTCTATAAATATACATCAACAAAATATAACATTTTTAACTTTTTCAGGAAGATATTAGAAAAACAAAGAACTGGGTTGAATGGAATTTCTAGTTTTATTCTTTGAAAAACCTTCACACTGACTTACATAGTGGTTGTACTAGTTGAAAATCCCAGCTTTCTTTCGGCCAGAACTGCTATCTTCCTGTAATTTGCCAAAATGGCTAACGTAAAGGGCAAGAGGAGCAGAACCCTGCATATGTCCTCCAGGCCTTTTAGATAAAAGGGGGTTTTGCCTTTGGCCACATACATGCAAATCTACCAAAATGGTGATAATGTCGACATCAAAGAAATGGGTACTGTGCAAAGAGAAATGCCTCACAAGTGATACCATGGCAAAACGGAAGAGTCCACAGCATTACCTAGCATGCTGTTGGCACTGTTGTACACAAGAAAGTGAAGGGCAAGATACTTTGCCAAGAGAGTTAATGGGCATATTGAGTATATTAAACACTCAGAGAGTCATGTTAGCTCCTGAAACGTGTCAATGAAAATGATAAGAAAAAGCAGGAAGCCAAAGAGAAAGAACGGTTTTCTTAGTTGAGCAGGTATGTGGTGCCTTCTTACCGCAGAAATATTTGCAGCAGATTTTCACTGTACCTAGTAATTGTGTTTAGCCTTTACCCTTCAGTGTTTTTCTTGCTGAAAGATATTGCTGATGTATTGTGCAGGTTTATACCAAAATATTCAAATATTTATAAAATATTTATATTGTCTTAAAGATGCTATAAATCTCCATGGGGAAAAATAAATGGAAGTCACTTCAGAAACAAATGCAAGTCCATTTCAGTTACATAAATTGTTTAAAGCACACACACACAAAATCCATTAGCAATGTAGAAGGTGTCTTCTTCCCTGTGCCCTGCCACATTTGTTCTCATTGGTATCCTGATGGTAACCTTCTTCTTTGGGGGAAGAATAAGATAAAATCTCAGTCTTGTTTTAATTTGCATTTAACTCATGGCCAGTGATATGGAAATTTTTTTGTGTGCTTATTGGCCATCTATACTTCTGTTGATGCAAAGTATTCATTTTAGCTGCCCATTTTTAGTTATCTTTTCTTTTGGGGAGTCTAGTTTTTCTTTTAGTTATTTACATATTCTAGATATTCCCTGAAGAGTAGCCTGCGTTTTTCCCACTATGTTGGTTTTCTCTCCATTCTGTTCATTGTTACCTTTATTACATAGAAGAGTTTTAATTTGCTATAATCCCATTTTTTGATTCTTGATGGTATTTTATGTGCAACTGGTGTTCTGTTCCAAAAGTTCTTGCCTATGCCCATGTTGAAAATGTCATTCCTGCTTCAGTATGCTTTATAACTTTTTCAAAGATCAAATGACTGAAATTGGGTTGTATCTGCATTGCCTATAATGTTCCATTATATCTGTTTTTGTGCCAGTACCATCCCATTTTTTAAAAAATAAATCATGCTATGGGAGTAAAAGCATATTAAAATTTTTAAAAATAAATCATGCTATGGGAGTAAAAGAATATTAACAGAATTAGACAAAAGCAACAGAAAAAAAAGCTGCCAGGCACAAATGTTAGACAGTAAAATTAAGAATAAAAAAATAAAGCATTGCGAACCCCCTAAAAGAATAGAGAAAAAGAGAAAAGTGCCCAAAAAAGTTCCTCTATTTTTTTTAGTATTTGATACAGGGTCTCACCATGCAGCTTGGGCTCAGTGATCTTTGTGTTTTCCGCCTCCCCAGTACTGGGATTATAGGCGTGTGCCACCATGCCCAGACTTGGTGGCTGGTCAGTACAGCTGGGGGCAGGGCTGAGGCAGCATGAAGTGCCAGGGATCAAACCCCAGTCCCTTTGTCTTGCTTAAGCAGGCACTTGGTTTTCTGAGCTATCTTGCCTGCCCTTCCTCTATGATTTTGAATGAGTTTTTTTCCCTGTGAGGTCTGCAGCATTGGAAACCACCTGAGAAGGGGAAACAGAAGGAGTTGCTATTTAGATCTATTTTATGTCCCCTGTCTCATTTTGTGTATGAGTGCTGAATCCTGCTGGATGTGGTTGGTCAACAGTGTCCGCCAAAAGACTGTGCGCTCCTGATGATCACAGCCTCCCTGCCTAACGACAGTGCTTATGGGTTTAGCCAAGTACCCTTCCTGGAAGCCAGAATCAGCTTTCCAGCCCGGCCTGCCCTTTACTCTGCGCTGTGCCGCTTTGCTGTAGCTTCTCTGTAGTTTTTTAGTTTTCCAGTCATTTCCTGTCTGATTCCTTGAGACCAACTTGTCTTTTTCTTCACCAAGCTGTTGTTTTCCCGGTGTCTTGGTTTCAGCAGGCTCAGGGACTCTTCCTAAATGAACTTGGCATAGCAATAGAAATACACAAAGAAGAACCAATTAGAAAAAAAAAGAGAGTGGGTGTGACGGTGCATGCCTGTAATCCCAGCACTTGGGAGGCTTGAAAACAGAAAGATCAGTGTGAGTCTGATTCATGCAGCGAGACCCTGTATACCCTGTACTAAACATATAAAAAAAAAAAAAAAAAAAAGAAAAAAAACTGAGCATAATCAATATGCTGAACCTTTTGAAGGTTCTTGAGACCAATATCTGATTCATCCTGTGTACATAAGTGTATGGTTTTGCTATTGATGTTTTCTGCTTTGTCTGCTTCCAGTCACTTCGTTGTTTAATCCATAACACATTCAGCTGTGTTATGCCCTTAAGTTCTTGTTTTCTTCTTTAAAGTACTTATATTAGGGAG
>PVJA010009202.1:51574-61727 GCA_004027025.1 Myocastor coypus | reverse complement strand
AAAAAAAAAAAAAAAAAAAAAAAAAAAAAAAAAAAAAAAAAAAAAAAAAAAAAAAAAAAACAAAGTACTTGGAAGAACTGGAGAGAGGGGACGTGCAGTGGTTGGGACGTGAGGCCCTCTGCAGAGGGCAGCTAATATAATGCCCTCAGCCACAGCATGTTAGAGCAAACACTGTTCCTCTGCTCGTGTCTGACTGTGCTAAGAATTATTCTTTTTTTTTGTTTGTTTGTTTTGGTTTGTTTTTTTTGTTTTGGGGGGGACCGGGGTTCGAACTCACGAACTTGCACTTGCCCAGCAGGCACTTGTGCCTCGGAGCTATCTCCCCAGCCCCCCTAAGAATTATTCTTGACGGAGCCAAAGATCTTCAGAGCCTGGAAAGCGACGATGACGGTGAAAGGTGCCGACAATAAAATCAGGCGCAGGTGGCTGCCATTCCCGTTGTCGTTCACAGCTGTGCCACTCCTGGAGCGTGGCTTCACCTCCCGCAGTCCTGTTCTTTATCTAGAAAATGCACATTCGCACCTATCTCCCGAGATTAAAGCCCCGGATGTGCTTGCTGGGCTCACTTGCTGACAGAGATAGCAGTCAGCGGATAACTTTTATTATCATGGTAATTGCTCAGAGGCCCGTTGTGGGGCTGTGATGTGGAGAGAGAAAAACCCCAGAGGGAACAGCGAGCCCAGGGCATGCTGGGGGCCTGTGGAGCAGAGTGCGGTTATGGATTGCTTTTCTGGAGGTTCCAGGATCAAGCCTGGGGCCTTGTGCTTGCCAGGCAGGCGCTCATGCCACCAAGCTGTCTCACCTGGGGCGAGGCTCTGAGTCGAAAGGATTCTTGCAGTAACGCACTGACCCGGCAGCAAGAAGGCCCCCTGGGGAAGCATCCGAGAGGCCGGCAGGAAGGGGCGCGGAGAACAGGGAGGACCGGGGCGCGGAGAACAGGGAGGACCCCTGCGCCCCGGCCCGCGCCGTGCCAACCGCGGCCGCTCTGCTGCTCCTGCTGGGTCTTAGATTGGATCCAAGGAGCGCCCCAGCTGAGCAGTTTGGAAAGATGCTCACGTCGAGACGTTCGCGTGGCGAGGTGCAGCTAAGACCCTAACCCTACCTCAGTTTCCGCGGAGCGCGAACGCCAGCCACACCGGGCACCAGTGGTCTTCGCTGCTGGGCTCTCAGTGCCACGAGCAGCGCCTGGGCAGACGGTGCCCGGTGGATGTTTGCGGAATAAGTGAATGCATTTGAGTGTGTAAGCGAAGCAAGCGTTGCCGTCGCTCCTTGAAGGATGGCGGCAAAATAAATGCGTGCCCCTGAACTCCGGGTGTTGAGCCTCAGGGCTGGTGTGCAGCTCCATGGGTCCGGAGGGTACTACCCAGCATGCCCGACGCCCGGGGTTTCCTCTCCAGCCCTGAGAGGTCATGGACTGACAGCCTGCGATGAGCAGATCCTTCTGTGAGCACAGGCTCTGTCTTTGCATGAAAGGCGCTGGCGGTGCTGCCTCCCAGGTAAAATAAGATGAAGACATTCTCGGGTTTCCTTCAGTCGTCTTAGGGCAGCAAACAATAAGCAGCAGGTTTTTTCCTAACAGACCTAAAATTCAGTTGGCTGGCTCACTGTTGACATGTTTTTTGTTGTTTTTGTATTGTTTTGTTTTCTGTTTGTTTTTTTTGCCTTAGGATACTTTCCCATATTAGAAATAATTTTTTCAAATATTGGATTTTCTGGCGCTGTGATTATTGTAATTCTCAGTGTACTGTAAGTTGCCAAGGGATAACATGCTCCGAAAAAAGTCTCCGTTTAATTGTTGTTCGTTAATTGGTACGGTTTGCTAGAAAAGAAAAAATTGGAACGTTTAATATTCTGTAAAGAGGTTATGGAGTCCAAAGGGAACGGAAATGGAGGTTAAAGCCTCACTGTGCTCTTGGAAATGTGGGCAGGTGCTCACTACCGTCATACAGCAGGCGTCTTGAAATTAGGGTATTGTAATCCTCTTTAATACAGCAGTATGTGCGTCCTCTTTGTTACGATGGATTCCTTAGAAATATATATAACCACCCTCTGTTTGATCCACATGTCTCACATTTTCTTTTAAATTCTTGAAACTCTTAAAAATAGATGTCTCTCATCATGGGAGAATTTTCTTGAAAGCAGAAAGAGAAATAGTAAAGTTTTAGTGACAATTCCCCACTGTCATGTAGTTAATAATGAGCAAGAATAAACATGCCAGGCATTCTAGAAAAAAAGTTATCTATGAAATTCTAGACAAATGGTTGCTTGAAAAACTAAACGATCAGAAAAAAATGAGCATCTACACAACAGTCATCAAAACGAAGCTGATAAAAAGCTAAAGAAATGAAGATGTAAAGGTTTTTGAGGGGTGGGGCATGATGGCCAGAGTGACATGCACAGAAAATTACTGAGGAAAACCGAATGTATTCAACTTGAGTAGTACTACTTACGGTTAGGAACACATTTTCAGAAATCTTCAGGTATATGAATATTTAACCTTACAGGAAGAAGAGAAAGAGGATTTTCTTACTTACTTGTTCCCACCCAGGGAGCTCTGTGGGGGGAGGCAGCAACTCTGAGAGGCCCGCGCTGCATGCTTGTCTGGGAATGGCTCAGCCGCTGAAGATTGCTGCGCCAGGAATTTCAAATAAGAACCAGCAAGCAGCTGAGGAGAGAGATCAGTGAACAGCTGCTGTGTGTCCCTATGAGGGTCCACCTATTCAGGCCCGGAATATCTTTTATTTTTATTTCATTTATTTTTTGCTTTGGTACTAGAGGCCAAACTCACAATCTCATGCTTGCCAGGTAGGGACTTAGGCCCCTGACCTCTCTCCCCAGCCCTGTCCAATTATTAAGGAATTTACCAGATTCAATGATCTTAAAAAATTGTAAGTGAACGTGAAGAGAAGTTAGCAACTAACGTAAAATATTTCTACAGCATGCAGTCCCCACTAAGTAAACACTGTCGTCTCTGTCCTATTGATGAGAGAATCAAATTGCACAGAAGAGCCATGAGGGTTCAGTAGCCCGCCTGGCGCTGCCACCCACTGGCAGTCTTCATCTCAGAAGGATCCAAGCCCAGGTATCGGGGACTACCGAGAGATTCTCTTCGTCCTGTTCCCCTTTATTTTTGTAAGAAGGAGAAGGCCCAGGCCGCACCACCGCTGCTGACACTAGGTCCTGGAGCTCAGAGGGCGCTCCATGCAAAGCGTTAGCATGCCCCAGCATGCAGTCTCGGGCTCTGTTGAGCCTCAGTGCGGAGGAGGCCTGGAACTTGAAAGCTCCCCTTTTTTTCTGCAAGCACCTTTAAATCTGGCAAGACATTGCTTAATAAAATACTCACAAGTGCCTGAGCATTGGAAGAAAAGGGGAGTGATTATGGCTTAAGAATGGATAGAAGAAGAAAGCGGGTCACCATGCCAGTGAGGATATCTGAACGCCGTTTGGTCTAAATGGAACCCTGATTAGGGACAGAAGCAAGACACCTGAAAAGGTCCCAAAAAGAAAAATAGGAGCAATTTTAAATTTCAGCTAAGTGCCCAAGTCAGGAGCACCACAAATGGGCCGCCCTGGAGCATGTAACGCAGAAGCCGGTCTGGTTGTGACAGGGACTGCGTGTCACTCTAAGGAAGGGACAGACCTGGCTGATCATCAGCTAATCTTGTTGGAGTAAAATAACATCAAATGCATAACACTATGTCCCTGAGGGAATGAGCAGCCTGAATTTAGGCAGCAGGCTTACCTAAAAGGACAATAAATGTATCACAAGAGAAAAGAAGAAATAGATCTGAGGTTGAGGGTGGCATGTGCTTCAGGAGCCACTAGAACTGAAGAACTGATCTGGCCGTTTTATGACAGAGACAAAAGGGCTGCAGAGCGCAAGTCCGGAGCAGCACTTCCTCCTAGCCCGTGACCTTGAGGTCAGCCCGCATCTGCGAGCTTCACTGTCCTTATTTGTGCAAAGGGGTTAATAATACTGGCTTCACAGGGCCATTTCAATGAGTAAATCATAATCCAATCCCTGGCCCATAGACAGGGCTCAGTGAGGACCCCTAAAATAATGAGGGCTACCGTGCAGGCACGAGTATATACCCCAGTATTCTACATATTCCGTGTATTCATTTGTGTAAGCCCTAAGACAAGCCTGTGTGATGGACCCTATAGTTGTTCCCGCTATAGAGACAAAGAAACTGAGGCACAGAAATCGAAGATTGCATGATGCAAACCATGGTCTGGATGAAGCATTCCTGCTCTTAACTAGGCTACTTTTCATAGGAAAATGATGGGCTGCTTGGATTTAGTCAGAGCTTTTGCCATTATATGTAGTCGCCCATGTATTTGTTTCATAATCTTCTGTTGGTTAAAAATAAGCCCCATGAGAGCAAGCACCTGACTGAGCTGTGATAGAATTCTATCAGGCACAAAGAAAGTTTCTTTTTTTTTAATTATTGATGGTATGTTGAACTATGATTGATTTTGTTACTATGGGCACATAAAATACTAACAACTCATAAAAGATGAAAGAACTAAAGGACAAAAAGATTCTAAGAGATGCAAAAATGCCGGTAATAATGACTCAGAGGCACTGCTAAAATCTAACACACGGTTTAGTTGCAAAGCGCAGCTTTGGCAAAATGCATGGCATGTGCACTTTCCCTCAGTGTTGGTAAGAAAACTGAAGACAAAACATGGTCTCACCTTCTCTCAATTTCTGAACTGGTGAGAAGGAACACCCTCGAGTCCAGAATTGTCCTGGAGCCAGAGAAGGACAGGAAAGACAAGTACTTTTAGCTCATAGCTCCTTTATAAAAGAAAGCGTTCAGGGAAACCTCTCAAGACAAATCTTTGTATCCTTGTTTAAAAAAAAGAACATATGACAACAGCTTTTGCCAACATAGAAGTAAATGAACAAAGCACAATGCCAAGGCAATAGAGTGGACATTTCATGATTCCCGACACTCCAGATCCTGGAGGGAGGACTGCGCCTGCATTACCTGCCTCTCCGTCTCAGACGAGGCAATGACATCACTGCATTCTCCACATGTGGGTGGAACCCTGACGCTAGATAAGGAAACCATTTCCTTCCCACCCAATTAGAGAAATGCCTCCTCCATGCCAGCCCCTCACTGGACCCCAGGAATATCACCCCAGCTTAAGCGCGGTGTCCTTGACTTCCATGTGTGTCTGAGGCATCTGTCCATGTGCTTGCGTCTAACACTGTATGCGGGAAGTTCACGTTAGTCCTGGTTCAGACTGCACATTGTTCACGTTGGTTAACAGGGCTCAGATACAGTCTTTGGTGCACACATGGGCATTTTTGACTTCTGTTAAACAACAGGCCCAAGTCAAAAGTCATTTTTCTGTCTACCACGTGATTGCATAAAAATCAGAATTTTGACATAAACTATACTGATAGTAGGGAACTTAAAAAGATAAAGCTTTTCAAGATGGAAAACAAAATGACTGCCTGCGAGCATTTCTGCGCCTTCCTCTGAGTAACAGTAATAAGAAAAAACGAGTGTTTGCATTTGACTCTTTACCCCATTAAGCCGTTAATGTTTCATCTCAAGAGTTTGAGAGAAAACAAACTGAAAATAATTGTTTTAAACACTCTGATAAAAGGACTAGATTGATATGTAACTTGGAGAAGTCCCTAGGGCTCTCATTAAGCTGAATTTTTGCAATGCTGGGACAAAAAAAAAGGAACAAAGACCGTTAATTCATTTTCTCAAGCCTGATTCTCGCCAGCCTGAGAGTTGGTGTTGGAGAAGCACTGTCCTTTTAATGCCGTATGACGTGGAATACAAAACTCAGCAAATATTTTAAGAGGTCTTTCCAAATGTGTGGACCCCATCCATGTCCATGGTAGGACTGTGCTCTCTCCTCCTGCCACCACCCACCAGCCTAGCTTCTCGCAGCTTAAGGGCTGAGTCTATCCTTGCTTGTGTGTGGGATAGACTGCAGACACTGAAGAACCTGTCACCACCATGGCTAAGATACCTGCTGCATGGAGAAAGAGGCCATGCGGTAGAGTGGTCAGCGCGTGGACTCCCTGTGTTCAAATCCTAAATCTGTCCCTTTCTAATTGTGAGGCCTTCAGGAGGGTACCAACCTCTGTCCGTCAGGCTCCTTAACAGTAAACTGAAGTAACCGTAGTCCCTACCTTGCGACTATCAGATTCAGTGGATTAACATTTGTAAGGCTCTGATAATAACTAGTGTGGCCCGCATCTAACTATAGCACCAGGGCCAGGTCAGTGGGGTTGACCTCCTGCCTCCCCCACCGCCCGCCACCCCCGTGAAGCCACTGGCCTAGGAGATTTTCATTCACCGGGGCACCACTCACTCACGCTGCTTTAGTTCAGTTTTGCCCAGGCGGACATGGTCACTCATTCCATAGGGCAGAAAACTGTCCTCTCCCTCTGCCACAGCCAGCAGTAACTTCCAGTGTGATTTCTCCGAGCAGTGTACCTGTGTCTGGAGAACTGGTAACTAGGGCTTGGCTGTGTAGGTGTCTTTATGTTGGGATTTGGGATAAGTTCATGTGAGACACACCTCCTTTCATCCAGAAATGGCTTCTCCCACCTGAGCAACCCACCTGCCGTTAGAATTCACCAGACAGTTCTCAGAGGCTCTGGCTTGGCCAGGAACAGCTGTACCTTCGCAATGGAGATTCTTCAGTTGTTCTAGACTGAGTGCACTGCCTGTTTTATCAGTAGAACTGCCTTACAAGAGTGTGGTATCTGGCACAAAATAGGCAATCGATTCTTTGTAAAAGGAGTGATTAATATAAAAAACTAGAAAGAGAAGAAAAGTATAACTTTAAGAGTAATGTTTTAGTCTGAACGAGTCTGAATGGAGATCCTGGACTAATGAGCTTTGAATCTATGTAGCAATACATGTAAGATGAAGTGTTATTCTATGTTCCAGTGTTTAAAACACGGCCCAACATAACTGTAAAACACCTTTGTACAATGCATCCTTAGTTCAGAGATATAAATATGTGAAAAGATTCGCATTTTGTGGATGAGGAAATGCAGAGGACCAGTCACTGCGGTTCCTGCAGCTACACGCTGCATGGGCCCAGGTGACCTGGGCTGTGCGTCCTGCAGTCCTCTCTGTGCGCTCACGGTGACTTCCTTTCTTCCTCTCCCAACCAAGAGAGGGGTTTGCAATGTAAGCGAATGTATGAGCGAAGCCATCATAGAAACAACCTAGATGGACACGGACTCAGAATTTCTTTTTTTTTTTTTTTTTTTTTTTTTTTTTTTTTTTTTTTTTTTTTTTTTTTTTTTGTCTTTTTGAGACAGGGTCTCACTGTGCAGTTCAGGCTGGCCTTGAGCTCACTTTTGTAGCCCAGGCTGGTCTCGAACTCGCACTGATCCTCCTGCCTCAGCCTCCCAAGTGCTGGGATTACAGGCGTGCGCCACCACGCCCGGCAGAATTTCTATTTTTTAAGGAATAAAAATCGTACAAAAAAAAAAAATAGAAACAATATAGAATTTGACCAAAAATGTTAGGAATTTAGCAATGATTGTCTTATTATATATTGTTGTCTTCAAACTAGTTGTTTAGATTACCAGATATAAGTATGCAAAATTTGTCAAAAATTAAAAAGGAGAAAAATAAATTTAAGCATTAACTTCCTCTCAATAGGCCAGCAGAAATCAGCAGTATAGTATCCAAGCTATCCTATATGCCTACACATACATTTTTCCCTTCCTTCAAGTGAATTTTGTTAAAAATCAGTATGAAACCTCAGGTCTTGGGTATAATTACTAAAAGGTGATGGTTCGATACTTAAGACACTAGCCAGGCGTGGTGGCACACACCTGTAATCCCAGCACTTGGGAGGCTGAGGCAGGAGGATCAGTGCGAGTTCAAGGCCAGCCTGGGCTACAACAGTGAGCTCAAGGCCAGCCTGAACTGCATAGCGAGACCCTGTCTCAAAAAGACAAAAAAAAAAAAAGTAAGACACTGCAGGATAGGAAAATGTCCCAAGTTGGTAGGAAGGTGGTGGCGTGGCGACCTCGTGCATGGGTAGCTTTGTCTTCGGGGTGAGTGGGCAAAATAACAGTGGTGCAGAGCCTCAGAGAAAGGCAGACACTTCCTCTAGGACTTCTGCACTGTCTAAGTTGATCGCAGATTAGGACATAAACTGGACACTGGGCAGATGCCATGGTCTTGGCTGCTAGCATCTGATGCTCCCTAAATACTTTGAGGAGGTATTAAAAGTAGGGAACATTCAGAAAGAAGCAGACAAGCTATACTCAGAGCCAAGACATATATCACACCTGCTCCTCCACCCTCTTCTGGTCATAAGGCATCCATGTTTACCAACTTTGCAGCCACAGAGCTGGGCCAAGAATGATGGAACACTGAGAGGCCAACGACAAAATTTATACAGGATAAATCTGAAAAGGATTTATGCCCTGTGATAGGAAGTTTATCCTTAATCTGAGCAGGGTGGTACACAACTCTAATCTGTACTTGGAAGGCTGAAGCAGGAGGATCACAAATTCAAGGCCAGGAACTTAGTAAGAGCCTATCTCAAAATAAAAATAGCTGGGGATAAAGCTCAGTACTGCCTACTTCCATGCTGCAGTACCACATGTAGACAATTCTTGGGACAAGGAGGGAAATTCATAGATGCTTAAACAAGAGAGGATTCTAAAAACGTCTCCCACCAGGTATCTGAAAGATAGGGCAAGTTAGAGACACAAAGAAGAGTTCAGAAACTGGCAGTGATGGAGAGCAGAGGCTACTGCTGGTGCAAGAAGCCAGGCGTGGGAAGGAAAGAGCGGCCTGGGCTCACAGCTTGTCCATTTGGAGGCACTTTTCTAGAATAGATGGAAATGGAGAGCTTAGAGGACAGAGTGCAGGGGATGGACTGGAAGTCCGGACCGGAGCAAGAGGCTCTGTTTGGGCCTTAAGCCTTGTCTTCTGTGCTGTGCCATTCTGAGCGCCCATTTTGGCATTGGCAACTATCATTCGTGAACTTGCTCAAGTGGACACTGTGTTCTTTTCCTTCACCTGGAGCCTAGAGATGGTTTCAGCATACCAGGTGCAGAGGTTTTCGTGGACTGAACTTCAGGGGCTCACGGGGAGTTCGTGACATGGCCCAGTTGAAGGTAACAGCTGAGTCCATTTATCAAGCAGTTCAACCATCAGTGCCTTAGACTTTATGCTAGTGGGTAGAGGTCACCGATGGATAGAACAGTAGTAAGTGCTCTCTTCTCTAGAAATTCACAAGTGGAACTGAAGTCATCCATTCCAGGATGATTTAACAAAATACACTCAGTGGCTTCGAGATTCCCTTCTCATGGCCTACTTGTAGATCCTAGAATCTAGGACAGAGCTGGGCTCAGCTGGCAATTATCACCATCTGAAGGATTAACTTTGGTCCCAAAATTATAGAACCTATAAAACCTTCGATAATAAAGAGCAGCAGTTTGGCTGGTCCACCTTAGCTGCTACTGTAAATTTGACTGCTGAGAAATCTGCCACCTTAAGCCACTATGAGAACAAAGCCCTCCAAGTTCCGACCTAGCAGTTTGCACTTTTGTGCAGGAATCTCTCCAAAGATGGAAGTCATTTCTCGTGAAGAACTAGGCAGCGCGGCAGAAGAGCAAATGAAGGGGGCTTGTTATCCAGGAGCACGGAGAGGGCCCTCTCTAAATTGAAGTCCCACAGCTGAAAACGATTAAAAGCAGCTGGAAACCAAGGGCATTTGCTAAGGCCTCTAAGCTGGAGGTTGTGTTAATTAAAAGAAAGCCTAAGGGGATCGAGCACATTTGAAAAGAGCTTTTAGATGTCCCCATCCAAACCAGTATCCCGTTGCTGTGCACTGTGGGAAGGAGACCTTTCCACCCAGCTTTAAGGGCATGCATGTCCCTTGTTTGGGAACAAATCCTCTGCCACTCACCACCCTCTTCTCTTCTCCCAGCTTTCTGTCAACTCAAAAAATCTGCCCTTAGCCGGGAGTGGTGGCTCACGCCTGTAATCCCAGCACTTGGGAGGCTGAGGCAGGAGGATTGGTGTGAGTTCCAGACCAGCCTGGGCTACAAAAGTGAGCTCAAGGCCAGCCTCAACTGTATAGCGAGACCCTGTCTCAAAAAGACAAAAAAAAAAAAAAAAAATTTGCCCTTAAGCCA
>PVJA010009202.1:0-51474 GCA_004027025.1 Myocastor coypus | reverse complement strand
TGTAGAGAAACAACACTTTTTATTGAATTACTTAGTAATTTATGTATGTCTTATCTTCTCCTCTGAGTCAGTGCCTCTGACATGAGATCCTTGATGCACGTTTCTTGAGTGAATGAAGCAATTAACAACTCACTGATGATAGATGTACGTATCCTTTAAAATGTACCTTCTTCATAACCATGGGAAGCATCTATGTTACAGATGCTTCTCTATCAAAAGCTCAGCATTTGCATCCATAAAAATATTGCATTGAAAAATGATCAATAACCTGAGCACAACATAACTAATATAGGCAGTACTGTAAGAAGAGTTATATAATCAAAACCACAGTGATCCACCTAGGAAAGGGATTGCAATTGTGATAACAGCATTCTAAAAGTTGTTTTAGGGCTAGGGATATAGCTCCATGGTACAAGGGCATGCCTGGCGAGTATAAAGTCATGAGTTCAAACCCAGGTCCCACAAAAAAAAAAAAAAAAAAAAAAAACTAGATGAGGCCAAGCACAGGGTAAACAAAGATATGCACTGTTGTATGTCATCTCCAAACACTTGTGGGGTAGCAGGATATGATGTGGAAAGGACTCTGGACCAGGCGTGGTAGCGCACGCCGGTAATCCCAGCGCTGAGGAGGCTGAAAACGGGAGGCTCACTAGGAGTCCAAGTGGTGAAATCATGTACCAAATACATAAACTGAAAAAGAGAAGAAAGGATTCCAGGGCCTGGATATGGGAAACATTAAATGACAGAGCGAGGAGGCTCGCCCGGGTCCTGGCTGAGGGAGCAGGACATTAACCCAAAGCAGGGGCGGCTGGGTCCCGTAGGCTGGTGGAGAGGGGCCGAGTTGTCCAGCCGTGGAAAGATTGTGATATGAAGGGCGCCAGAGTCTTTTTTCCAAAAAAACAAAATAAAAGGGATTTGTGGCCAGTAAAGTTTTAATTAAATTGAGATCTCCATCCGATGACATCCAGATCCCCCTTGTTTAGCTTCGATTCTATAACTGTGACTTTTACTCAGAATGGAAGGGCTCAGAGGCCAGTTTCCTCCTCTGTGTCAGGCGAAGTCAACTGGGACAGAAGACACAGTGGTCAGAAGAAGGGGAGCTTCAGGGATCACAGTGCAGAGAGGGAGGAGAGCACCCATATGGGTGTGTGTGTGTGTGTGTGTGCGCACACACACACACTTGGGGAACCTTTTTCAAGTCCTCCTTCTGTAAGCCATCTCCCTAAGCAACCCTACAATCAACACAGGGATAGAGTGTCTCCCATCCTGACATTCACAAATTCCTGAAGTCTCCTCACTTTTGTCTTTAGCATCTGAAAGGCTACGCCCACTCTGCTCAGCTTCCACCAAGAGACATATTGCTTTCAAACACAGGGGCTGTCCTGCAGTTGTGCTTCTAGTGATTGCCCTGGGTCCTTCCCAAGTACCTAGCGTACCTTTATAACACTTGTAGGCCACTTTGGGACACAGAGAGTGTATTTAAGTAGTAATTCTAACTTGGAAACTTTCTGGATGTGAATAATATGTTTAGTGGAATTCATTCCAAATTATCTGAAATCTACTGGAATTTCCTCGGCAAGAGCCAGGGCAATAACAGGAAGAAAAAGATGAAGACAGAGAAAAGGAGGAGGAGAAGGAAGAAAAGGAGGAAGAAGAAGGATGAGGAGGACAAAGAAGAAGAAGGAAAAAGGAGGAAGAGGAGGAGGAAGAAGAAAGAAGAAGGAAAAAGAAGAGTTCTAGCTCTGGGATCACACTGACCTGGATCTGAGTTCCAGTTCTACCACTAGACATCTTTGAAAAGTTGTGTAGCCTTTCTAAGCTTTGGTTTCCATGATTAAAATTGAAACCAAAAGGGTATGCAGAATATCTAAGTAAGATAATGCAGGAAAAACTCCTTGAAAACAATGAAGCACAGAATAAGCACTCAGTGAACGAGTACTGCCCTGGTAGTCACATTTGCTGCCGACGTAGTTTACATATGTGTAATACAGGAAATAGTTCTCTATTCGTGCTTCATCTGGCACCTCAGATGTAATCTGACACATGGTATATGCATAATAAATATTTACCAAATATGATTTTTTAGATACATGTCATCTTTTACAGTTTAATAGACTCTGATATTGTGCTACGCGATAGCTCCCAGGATCATATCATAAAGATGATATGTTTCTGTTTGTTTACACATGTCTTCTGCCTTGCTTGGAGTTGTATTTAAGGGTGTTTCCCACATGTTTTACATATATGAGCTCACTTAATCCTCATGAGAACCACAAGCAGTAATTCTCTGTCTTACAGAGGAGGAAATAGAGACACGGAAGAAAAAGATCTTGGGCTCAGACCAGGAAGTCTTGAAGCCACTAGACTGTCTCCCGGTGTGTTTTTATGTTTTTATTGTTGTCTTATTTCTTGGCTTTTAGCATAGAAATTATGAATATTAGCAATTTATCTTTATTTTTCAAAGCCAGGTAACAAGCAGTATATCTGACAGCGCTACCTACTTGCCAAAAGTGTAATTCAATGGGGTGAACTGCAGCAGCTCACCACCCTCAGCACGCAGAGCCTTACATAAGCTCCCACCTGATAATGAAACCCGAGGCCCAGGCAGGCAGGGACAGGCCTGGAAAGGCCTCACCGTGACGCAGGCAGGGGCGGTGCATCGTGGGTGTCACTCCTGCCTGATCACCTTAATCCTCAGCGCATGACCCCTCTGCATGATGATGGCTGGAACTGTTCTTTGGGGTCTTGGGTTTTAAAGTTAGCTGATGAATTAATTTGGAAAAGCTCATTTTTTTTTTTTTTTCTGAATCAAAAAATATATACAAGAACACTTAAACATTTTCAATTCATTGAGCGTGACTGTAATGGTCCACGATTCGTAGTACCTGGCAGTTTTGTTAAAGAAATATGAAAGAATAAAACCTCAGCTGGAAAGCTTGTCTCCTGCCCACCTGAATCAATGTTTCCAGAAAGCCTGTTCTTGCCTGTAGCTGTACAACAACCTCATTCCTTCCTGCGCCTCACTCTCATTTTCTCCCCTCCTCAAGGAGCAGAAGCTGTACTTAAGATGGTCTAATAACGCCCCGAGGCTGTGAAATTGAACACTTCATGTCCCATTATGTATTTATTACAACAGCTTAGACTCCTGGCATTCAATTAATACAATCGACCAGAATGTACATCTATTACTCTCAATCAATGATTACTGAATTTTAGGGCTGTGGAAGTCTCCATGATGTTCGTTAGATCTGAAAAGTAGTAGAAGATCCTTATTTTTACCTTTTGTTTCAGAATCCCAATACGTGATCTGGATGAATGTCTATTGCATTAAAAACGCTAAACATGTACATTCATCCTTATTTGTGGGTAGATACTATGTGAAAAACAGCAGTGACCATCGCCATGGTATTTGCTCTTTTCTGACAGGTGACATTTCCTTGGCATAGTTCAGCCTCATTAACGTTGTCAGCTCCCAGCCTCCAGTAGGCCTGACTCTGAGTAGCTGTGAGCGTAGTTTCACCATCATTCACCCCGTGCATCGTTTGTACTGACTCTGCAGTAGAATGTTGGCTCATGCTCTTTCGCTGTCACGCTTCTCACTTACCGGTCTGTGTTTTTAAAATATTGTTTCATTTACACAGTCTTCTTCCAAATGGAGTAAAACTAGATAAAACTTCTCAACACGTCCATTTATCTTTTAAATGTTAACAACAGACAATGTTCATTTTCAGTTCTCTCAGAAACAAATGGATCTGACGTTTAAACCATCCTGACATTTAGCAGATAGAAATAAATTCTGATACTAAAAATAATATGACATTTTCCTCTGAGGAGTTTAGCATTTCCCTTTCTAATTAAAAATTATTATAACAATTAGAAGAATTACAAAGTCATGGCTGTTCTTCATCTCATCTCTTCCGTCCTGGCTGTATCTTCGTCCATATTGCCGCTCTCACCATTTCACTTGATTCTCTCTGCTTTCCCGTAGCTCATTATTACTGCATTGTCACCTGGCCAGTTACTGTTCTCCTGTGTCCAGTGGTGCGTGAAATGCCCACAGCTCTGACGGGACAAGCATCCGTGCCTACAAGCCAGGCTCCTAACCCTTGGGGATCTTTTCTTTTTTTAAGTCTTTTATTTGTTTATTTGTTTGTTTGTTTGTTTGGTGCAGGATCTCGCTATGCAGGTCAGACTCATAGTGACCCTCCAGGCTCAGACTCCCCAGTGCTGGGATCACAAGTGTGCGCCACCCTTGGTGCTCTTGATTTCCGTCATGAAATCAAAGGCCAGAAAGGAGGGCACCGAAGTGAGAAATATGACCTGACCGTGCTTTATTTTATTGGGTGTTACTGTAGAGAGGGAGAGGCTCTTTCTCTTTTTTAGGGCAAAGAGTAAATGTTTTTGCAGTTTACCCATTTTAATTAGCATGATGGACTACTTTATACTAGGTGTCCTAAGAATAGACTATTTTAGCACAATAAATTAAATAGGCAAGCAGAAGTGAAACTCATTATTTGCAATTTCAATTATTTTATTGGATGTACTTAACATTTAATGTAAAGTAGCCACTTAATGCCGTCCAGTGATTTGTAGATACTCATTACCTAGTAATGCATGTAGTAATACTCAAGGGTATCATGGATACTCTTACACTGTTAATGTTAGAAACTATAGCCAAGAAAAATTGGTCAGCGTTGATTTCAATAGATTTTGTTAATAACGTTTAGTCTACTAGTAGAGAACAGGGATAATTATTTCGGTCATCCAGAATAAATTTTCCCCAATTATAAGCCTAGGACTTTGAACTTTAAATAAGCTTTATAATTAGAACAAATGCTTCTTTTGTACGAGGTGGGAATGGCAGGATGGGACTGATGGAGTGCTTGTGGTATTCCTCTTTTCCGATGTTACTTGGCCTATAACTCCATAACGTAAAGACCGGAAATAAATTCTTAGTCCTAAAAGTTGGTAACCTATACAGATTTAAATAGATTTTAATTTTTGTGCCTAAAAAATTATGTGTTTCTTCGGGAAGCTCCATAAGTACATGCTGAGTGTGCTGTACAACAGAGAGAGAGAGAGAGAGAGAGAAGTCTGATCGCAGAGGCATCAAATACCTGAGTGTCTGTCATGTCTCCAGGGTTAGAAAATCACGGAGTGAAGGGATTTACCCTCTCTGAGCGTCATCTAGTTCCACGTGGACACGGACCGCATCTCCTGCGTAAGTTCACTTCTCCTCAGATGGTTTCATCCGTCTCCGTTGACTTCAAATCTTTACCAATTGTTTCTTGCCTCCCACTCTCAGCAGACAACTTGTTTGCCTGTTAGTCAGAAGAGGACATGACAGCAGGCCAGGCTTCCCTGCGCTCCGCGGGCACCTGCGCTCCGCCTGGAGGGGTCCCTTGGCGGCCGCGCTTCTGTCTAAAGCCTTGCTCCTGGCGTCAGGGGCAGCAGCGTTTCCCTCCTTGCCTGGTCTCTGTGCGCTTGACTCCAAGCAGCCAAAAAACACTCCACCTTTTCACCCATCTTAAAACACTCCAACGAACAACCGTGCTTCCTAACAAAACAGAGTGGGGAAAGTCGAATTCCCTCTCATTTCTCTTCTCAGGATTTTATTCCCACTGCTCATCCGAACAGTTTTTTATTGCTCCAGTCACACACTCTTAGTTATCGCCCTGCTTCTCCTAAAGCACATTTGATATAGTTGCTCTCTCTGTTTTTCCCCTATAAATATAGCTTCACTTGTCTGACATGACCTATACTAAATCTTACTTAAAACGTTTCTGCAAGAGCCAGGTGTGGTGGCTCACGCCCGTAATCCCAGCACTCGGGAGGCTGAGGCAGGAGGATCGGTGCGAGTTTGAGACCAACCTGGGCTACAAAAGTGAGCTCAAGGCCAGCCTGAACTGTATAGTGAGACCTTGTCTCAAAAAGACAAAAAAAAAGTATAAGTTAGCCCCTCACTAAAAACTTGTAATATGGAAGGTCTGCTTTTAAACTCTGTCCATCTTGGCTATTCCACTGGGGGTGATGCGGGGGTGATGCGGGGGTGATGTAGGGGTGGAGGTGGTACTCGTTTCACGGTACCAGAAATCAAACTCAGCTCGCTCCCTGGCTCACATATTTGCTATGGACCTCGCCAGTCTCATTATTTAAAAACTCACCTTGGGCCGATAGTTCAGTGGTCTCCATGCCTGTCTGGCAGAGTGAGGACCCCAATTCCATGCCCAGGACCACATGCCCATTGGGAACCCTGGGCAGCGCTGTGATGACTCAGAGACCAGTTTGTGGTGATGCGCACCTATAACACCAGCACTGGAGAAGCTGAAACAAGAGGATCACTGTGAGCCCAAGCTGTGGAGTGAGATGTGGAGCTAAATAAATGAAAGGTTAAGACAAGTTTAAAACTCATTTCTGGGACAATGAGTTGCATTTCTCTCTGAAGTCTGAACACTACACTTTCTCAAAACCTCCACGGTGAACTTCTCCTTTGAGTGTGTAACAGATACCCTATACGTATCTCCAAAATTGAGCTCCCAGTCTTTCGCCACCTACATCCAACAACTCTTCCAGTTTTTCCCACTTCAGTGTCAGTTGTCTTCTTCCAGTTGCCCCAGCTAAAGAACCCAGGGTCATCCATCTACTCTTTTCCTCTCATATTTGACATCCACCTCTGAATATATATATATATATATATATATATATATATATATATATATATATATACAGATTTCACCTCCTACTGTCTCTATGGCTCCATCCTAATCCCTATGATGATCATCCAATGTCTAGATTACTATATTTGATTCCTAACAGGTTTGTAGCTTGTAGTACTTCTTCCTTTAATCTGTTTTCCACGCAAACATACGGTAGACTGTGTCGTTCCTCTGTCTTAAGTGCTGTCCTACTCTTCTCTCCCTACCCAACACTCAAAATGGGGGAAGGAGGTTTCAGTCCATACTGAGGGGGCTCCAAGGCAGAGCGGCACATGGCAGAGAGCAGCCTCTCATGGTGGCAGATAACAGGAGCGAAGGGAGAGAGTAGCAGCAGCTCAAGCAGCTAGCTTCTCTTCCTTCCACTGAAAAGCAAACCCTGCCCCAGAGAAGGTGCAGCGCCCATACCCATAATAGTCAACCACAAATTCCAGAAGCCTGTATGAGGCATTAGGGGGACACTTATACATAAACCATGACAAGCACTGGCTCTTCCACTCAGAGTAAAGGCCAAAATCCTTCTTCTTGACCTCAAAGTATAGCAGGATCAACTTTTCCAAAACTTCTGCTTAAGCCCCCTCTTGAAATCATATTAAAATGCTCACTTCTCAGAGAAAGCTTTCTGCTTCTATACCATTTATGCCTTACATTTCTGATTTGTATCATCTTTTACATTTATATTATCAAATGTAAACTTCATCTAATGGATTTGTGTATTTCCTTCAATAAAGTAAAGTTCAGTGAGGACAAATATTTATCAATTCTGCCCACTTTTTAGTTCCTAGGAAATAAATAAAATATCTGATACATGAGAACAGTTGGTCAATACTATGTGGACCAAAATCAATGGGCCCAGCCTGTGCCACATCTGGACTCGATGCTAGGAAACTCAACTCTTTTGTGCAATAAAACCCAGGTGCTTTGTAAGTAATTACTACAAAAAATAAAACAGTATGATTTTCTTTTTTAAAAAAGATCAATATTAGAAATTTAACTTTATGGGACTCTCAGTTTTTTCTTGAGAAGCTTGTGCTGGCTAATAGTTTCCCATATGATCAATCACTCATCCCAGTAAATTCCTGTTGGCC
This sequence comes from Myocastor coypus, assembly GCA_004027025.1. NCBI lineage: Eukaryota > Metazoa > Chordata > Mammalia > Rodentia > Myocastoridae > Myocastor > Myocastor coypus. The sequence goes on along the minus strand of PVJA010009202.1, from coordinate 43,673 downwards.
AGCCCTAGGTGTCCACAGATGTGGGCATAACTAGGAATAAGCCTCTCTCAATGTTTCTACGGAGTTTAAAGATACCTGAGCCCTACGGTCGTTGGAACCAAAAAGCCCTGGCATTCTAACTGTAACAGTCCTTATTATCCTGTAACATGATTAATAAAAAGCCCCTGTTCTTTAACTGTACTGGACACCACTGTCTTAGTAATGTTAAAGTAACATTCCTTGTGTGCGTTAGTAGCTTGTGTGGGATCATCAGCCCCAACCACAAAGCCCTGGCTCGATTCCCAGAGGACCTTCTTGGAGGGAGCGAGGTAAAGCCACACTCCTTATCTTAAATGGCTTTAAACCCCAGAGCATAGGGCTGATGGGGTGCATATTATGGGAGGGGGTTCTTCTGGCCACCTTCAGTTACAAACTAGAGCAAGTACAAACTTTACCATTTTTCTTATAAATTCTTCTTTTTTAATTTATGATTTTTCCTTGACACCAAAAATCCCCTTCCTATGAGTAAAAGGCCACATGGATTAAACTAGTCCATAGTAGCTTACTCTCAAAGAATCACATTTACACAAAGAGACAGGGGGCAGTCTTCCTGATTCAGAACCACATCATTCTTACTAGGAAGCCAAGAAAGTACTTCACTTATTTTATCTTATGAAGCTTGGTTTTGGAACAAAAACACAAACAAACTAGCAAAAAACAAAACAAAACAAACAAAAAAAAAAAACTCTTCAACATTTAACAGACACTCTAGACTAGACAATTTGAAGGTATTTGCTAGTTTACCCCAATGTATGTATTTATTTTGTTTATGTATTTGGTACAGGGTCTCCCTACACTGCTCGAATTATAGTGATCCTCCTGTTTTCAGCCTCCTCAGTGTTGAGATTACAGGCATACACCACCATGCCCAGACTCCTTGGCCAGCTTAGCATGCCCAGGGGTGGGGCTGGCACAGCCTGTGGTGCTGGAGATTAAACTCTGGTCCCTATGCTTGCCTAAGCAGGCGTTTAGTCCACTGAACTATCTTGCCTGCAGTTTGCTCCAATGTAGACATGTGTTTCCATCAAAGGATCCGACATGCCAATGCATAATGAGACAGGAGCCCAGCACTTTGGACTCCCTTCTAAGATTTGAATTTGCATCTTTAAATGTTCACCTCTCTGCTAGTGTTTAAACTCAAAGATGGCATAAGGCTAAGATAAGAACTCGACCTGGCGCTGGGTGTGCAGCTGCATGCAGAGAAAGTAAGTCAGTGTGGGAGTGGAGGGAAGATGTTTAACGTGGCCTGGGAAGAAGCAAAAGAAGACTTGTGGAAGGCAGGGAGACTGTGAAGGGGAGGGGCAAGGGGCCAAGGCTGTGGCTGAGCTGTTCTTTTCATCCCTAGCTTTTGTAGCTTGTTTGTACACCTTTTCAGAGTTGAGTTCTGCATCCTTCCCTGAGGTTCATAGAGATAATCCTGTGTTCTGAGATCAAAATTGACACTTTAACCTAAACATTTTGAATGGATATCATTCTATGAATACTATTCCCAAAGTAGATGCTATCATAGCATTTCCTTCAAGTAGGAAGGCAAATGCACAGCCTCTTTACCAGCTCTGATTGACACTGTGGTTCTCTGTGTCAATTACCTGCCCTGCCTCTCAGCTACATCGTCCTACTACAGTTTCATGGTTGAGGCTCCACAGGTCTAGAAGCTTCCAGCTCCTGTAATGGTCAACCTCTCACAAGCCAGATGGCGGGCCATGCCTTTCATACTCTGTCTATCTCAGAATCAGTGAAAGGTGATATAGTTCACCAAAATGTATACAGAAGCTTTCTTATAAATTACTAGAGGGTACACCTGTTGTTTTCCCATCACTAGGACAAGAATACCCAGCACCTGCAACTTAAAAGAGGGGCTCACTCAGCTCAGGGTTTCTGTGGGCTCAGACTATGGCTGGCCAGCTCCATGGCAGAGCCACGGAGTGAAAGGTCCAGGGAGGGGAGGGCTGCCTAGAACATGGCCACCCTGAAGCAGAGAGAGGAGAGAGGCCGGGAATGAAAGGCCTTCACAAGCCCCGCCCACACCTTCCAAGTGGGTGCTACCTGTGACATAAGATTTGGGGGGGTAGTTGATCTAACCCATAGCACAGGCTAAGAAAACGCCTTAAAGATAAATGAATCAAAATTTTTCAACGAATTTAGAAAACTTTTAACTTATTTCATTAGAGTAGAACTTACATAGTAGCTACCTATGTACTTTTTGAATAAAGCAAAAATACCACCGAACCAACTTCTGCAGTGCCAACGTCATAGAAATTACATTTTGGAGCTAAAATGAACATTTACAATGTATATTGTATTTTCTAATGCCTATGGAAATAGTGTGTCTAAAAGACACCTTTCAGCTGTGCACAAATTACGTGGAGCAACTGGAGAGTTGTGTAAGTGTAGGAAGGCATTCTTTTGAGTCCACTCAATCACTGCCATGATTCTTTGACTTCAGGCAAAGTAGAGCCTCCTTATGGGCCAGTGGGCTTTCAGCTATATCCCATGTTTTTAGTATAATGATTTGTATCTCCCCCTTTTAAACAGTGAGGGTCTTTTGTTTTGATTTGTTTTTTGTTCTTTTGTTCTGTCTTTTTTGAGACAGGTTCTCCCCATGTAGTTCAGGCTGATCTTGAACTCACTTTGTAGCCCAGGCTGGCCTTGAACTCTGAGCAAAACTCCTGTCAGCCTCCCAGAGGTATGTGCCACCACACCTGACCACAGTGAGCTTCTGGAATATCTTCCACTGATCGGAAGCATTAAAAAAGGAGTAAGTGTACCGGAGGAAGGGTCAGCGAGGAAACAGAAAGGCCAGTCTGTACTTGAAGTAAGCGTAAGCCTGAAAGACCTTTGAGACCCGTGGACACAATGGCCCAGTTGATCACGTGCAGCCTAAGAATGGGGCAAAGGTGCTATCTGCAATGAGAGCTCTGGAAATAGAACTTGTCAAGCGGAAAGAGAAGCTAAGGGCAGAGCCTCGGGGAATACACCACATTTCCTACATTGGGCTTTTCAGATGTGAGCAGACACAATACGAAGGCCGAGCAGAGGGAAGCTCCATTCATGTGGCTAAAGACAAGCACTGGGGAGTTAAGAGCGTCTACGCCTCAGTCCCGGTTTGGCCCACTTAGTAACATTTTGAACGCGGTGGGAGGCAATGCATCTCTCTGCTGGAACCTGCTCCTCAGCACGGGCGTGGGGGTGGGGGAGGGGTAGCAGCAAGCCCTACATCGTAAGCTTATAGTAAGAATTAAATGAATTAAGATTGAAAACACTGTCGGCTATGTAGGACAATGGGTAGGCAAAATAAAATTTAAATAAATTCAAGCATATGACGTTAATTTAACATAAGATTTCATGTCTTTCTTACCCAAACTGAATGACAATTCTAAACATGTACTGAGGTACTGGCAGAAGGTTGCTTTGTGTTCACTCCTGTGTCCATGCGCGAATGAGCAGTCCTCCCACACTTTTCCATGGTGGCGTAGCACTCCCGAAATACTGTTAAACCATAGGAAATGCTCTTTTCCGCACCCTGCTCTTTTCTCTTCCATTCAAGATAATTAAAGCAGCACCATCTGATACCAGCACCTTCGCTGTATACAAACGCCGGAAGCATGAAAACCTCATGGGACGAACTCTTGAGAGTATCGTCTTCCAGATGGCCTTAAGTGTGCTTCTGTGAAGACTCAAAGGCTCATGAAACTACCCAAGTGGCTCAAGCTTCTTATCAAGAGCATATGTCTTAGTAATATAGCCACCCGGCTCCCGTCTAAGAAGAGGAATGCTAGCGGTTGCTTGGAAAGAGAATGAGAGTCAGAAAAAGAGTGCTAGGTTATGAACTTTCTTTTTTTTTCTTGTTTCAGAACTTTTGTTTGTTTATTTGTTTATTTTTATGGCTGGCTCAGCCTGCCCTGAGGGCAGGGCTGGTGCAGCATGTGGTGCCGGGGATCAAACTGCAGTCCCTGCAGCCGCCCAAGCTTTCCTAAGCAGGCGCTTTAGACCACTGAGCCATCCTGCCAAGCCCCTAGGTTATGAACTTTTCATAAAGCAAACACTTGAGCACGTGAGAGCATAGAAAGGAAGCAAGTAGAAAAGGCGTACAAGTTAGAGGTACAATGAGAAGGTTGCAGGAATAGCTACCTAAGAGCAGAGGTGGGAAGGAAGCGGCATGCAATGCAGGCTTGTCAACTTGGCACAGACAGGATTTCAGTTTTTAATTTCTTTTTTAAAAATGTATCCACCTGTTGCTATATAAAGTACAAACGCAGCAGCATTGTCTATGGAAGCCTTTGGGAGGCTCTTGTGCTACACTGTGTCTTACAACACTGAGGATCTGTCTCAACATTAGAAGACAGATTGGCCAGAACGTGTGCCCAGCAGACCCAAGCGTTACTACTCACAGTTGGGGAACAGAGATTAGGGTTTTCAGTTTCTCTTACTAATTGCTAATGAGAGGTGCGTGTATTACACCAGCCGAAGAAGAGAGCTGGTGTGGGCCAGCCTGGGCTCAAATTTTAAACATAGGGAATGAATTATGATAATGAATTATTATTTCCTCCATAAAAAAAGCTCTAGAAATGAATCACTGTATTTCAGAATGAAACCTGAAGGCTACAGAGCAAGTCCAGGCAGCCAGCTTAGCATAGTTTTAGCTGTCGTGTAGGTGGAAAGAGGCTTCCTGAACTCCTTGTTTATACCAAATTGCAGTGCCCAAAAGGTGCCCATGGCCGAGGGGTGATGGGTCACAAACAGTAATGGAGCATTTTCTGTGTAGGTATTTGTTATGGTCTATGTCGTTGTCCCCCCAAAGCCTCATGTAGTCATGGGAGGAGGGACTTCTATAGATTGAGACTTGACTCATGAGTTACTGGGATTATGTGTTTTAGTACTGATGGGATTATTGGTCTGAGTAGGGCTGGGACTATGGGTGTGGTCTAGGGCAGATATCCTAAGGCAGAGAGTCTGATTGGAATATAAAGAGAGACAGAGAGTCAGACTAGAGCTGTTGCTCTCTGCTCCCCTGGTCATTCTATTGCCTCTATTGATATTGTTACTGTTCTGCCACCATGAACTGGATGTTCTCTGCCCTATTCCACTCAGCCTTGGGTCAGCTGAATATGGAATGAAACCTCGAGTAACTGTGAGCTAAATAAACCTTTCTTTCCTTCATTTTGGTTGTTGGGTATTTGTCCCAGCAATGAGTAAAAAGTAACTAAGACAGTATTTTATGCCATCACATTAAAGTAATAATGCATCACAGACTGGAAGTCTATTGGACAGTTCTAGAATTTTGAGATTTCTTTTTTTTTTTTTTTAATGTATTTAGTACAGGGTCTATAGGGTCTCACTACATAGCTCAGACTCATAGTGGTCCTCCTGTTTTCAGCGTCCCAAGCACTAGGACTGCAGGCACGTGCCATCATGCCTAGTAAGGAGCTGTAGAATTCTGAAAGTGAACAGCTGTGGATCAAGACAAAGCCTCTAAGTACAAAATATACTAAAATCTTTCTCTCTGGCATGTGACCATAATTAGAAGAAATATATAAATGGAGGAAAGAGACAGAGACCCCAAAATGTATACACTTGGAAAAGAAAAACTGGTATATTTTATACGAAATTCATGGAGACATCATAAGATTACTACAAGTTACATTTGCCCTCTATTATTACAAAAGGGGCTCAGAGTCATGTCCATTAGCTTCAGATATTTATTAGTATGGGGAGCTGCTGAAGCATGCATACATTTTTGGCAGACTATACAGATACATGTGAGTGCCCATAACATATATTTCATATGTAATTTAATGTAATTTATAAATATATGAATTTATAAATATATCAATATATTTTATATATAACTTATAAATATATGAATCAGTATGGTCATTTCAGTAGCAGAGTGGCAGAAGATGATGCTGACATCTATCTATCTATCTATATATGTGTGTGTATATATATATATATATATATATATATATATATATATTTTTTTTTTTTTTTTTTTTTTTTTTTTTTTTTTTTTTTTTTTTTTTTTTTTTTTTTTTTTTTTTTTGGTTGGATCAGGATTCAAACTCACAACCTTACACTTGCTAGGTAGGCACTTGTGCCACAGAGCTATCTCCCTGGTCCTGATATCCACATTAAACATAGGAAATGAGTTCAAATATTTGATGAAGATTAATACTTCAACAATTGCTTTATAGTTCTGCCTAATACTCATGTAGAACCCCGCATTGCTTCTGACTCATTCAGAGTACATGCATGACACAGAAATCCTCCTATTGTTAAGAAGGAAGAGATTTCATTCAGGAAACTAAATACCTGTGGTATTGCTGAGGAACTGAAGCCCTGGAAATTAGCAGGCTGCCACGGGACCAAGTCGGTAACATGTCCCCTTAGTTGAATCTGGAAAGAAAGGAAGAGTGCTTAGGGTGGAGAGAAGGCAATTCAAGAGACTTTTATGCAGTAAAATGGAAAAGACCTTGGAGACCTCTTTGATACAGAAATGAAGAAAAGGAAAGCAACAAAGGAACCAAGTGTTTCTAGTTTAGAAGACTGGGAATAGTGGTCCCCTTAGCAGAGATGGGTACAACCACCACCTCCTATCAATGAACTGTGCTTTTAAATCATTCACTGCAAGCCGGGCATGATGGTGCATGGCTATGATCCCAGCGTGCTGGAAGCCTGAGGCAGGAGGACATGAAAGCCCAATGTGCAACTCAGGAACTTTGCAAAGCTTTGTCTCACAATGAGAAAATAAAACTAAAGGATTAAAGATGCAAATCAATGCAAAATCACTGAGCTCCATCCCAGTAACACCCAGACCAAAAAAGTTTTAAAAGGAATTGCAGAACTAAATGTAAGGCCTACCTGGATCTGGCCTAAGAGTGTTTCAACCTTGGTTGTGTGGGTCCTTCTGTTTTGTCATTATTATTATATCCAGAGACAGATCCATCGCTAACATTAAACTTGGGGTCAGAAAATCCACAGCTGCATTTTCTTTGTCTTCCTACTGCCTGTTTCCATGGGATTATGTGGCCCTTGAAGTTGGTGACCGGTGAGAGATGAGGCTGCGTAGAGCGACAAAGCAGTAAGCAGCAGCATCCTCACTACGAGCGCAGAAATTTGTCTCTGGACTTTTTTGAACCCAATATACTGATCTGTGGAGAATTAGTTTCCCCGGGTATTGTGCAAACACTTCAACCAACCAAGCCTAAAGCAGTGATTGTATTTGCCCCCACGAACTACTCCAGCTGTATCCGTTATCTCTGAGCGCTACTTTCCAGCCATGTAAATTGCCTGAAGAGCTTCTTAAAATTCTGATTCTGAAGGTAAGAAAGAAAAACAAAACAAAACAAAAAACACGTTGGATGCCCTCCCTCTTTACATATGCAATGATAGGGTGGGCCGGATAGCTCAGCAGACTAAAGCGGCTGCTTACGCAGGCACCTGGGCCAGGATTCAATCCCAGTGCCAGTGTGGAGCCCACCCGTGGGACGCACTGAGACCACAACTGAGAATGGATTTCATGGCACGTCTGTAATCGTAGCACTTGGAAGCTGAAAACAGGAAAATCACTGGGAGGATCACTACGAGTACGATCTGTGTGGTGAGACCCCGTAGAAAGAAAGGAAGGGAGGAAGGAAGGAAGAAGGAAAGATCATATATATATATATATATATATATATATATATATATATATATATATATGCAGTGATTGGATGGACGCATATTTTGGATCTGCCAATTTCTCATCCTGCCTCGTAGGCAATTGTGAGGATCGAATGAGTTGATATATGAAACATATTTGGGGGAAAATCGATTTGGAACATAAAAGTCATCCATAACTATTTAGCTATCTTTACTACTTTTTCCAAAATTTAGACTCACTCTAATCATTATACCTCAAAGCCCATCTTTGAGCATCCATGGTGGTAGTATTAGTAACATCATTTACAATCCAGAGAGTCCTTTGGATGATTTTGAACCATATAAAAATTCTGCCATCATTTTTAACATGCAGAAAAAGAAACACCAAGTTTTCTGCACTCAGCTTGTTGCTTGTGAGGAACGCTGTGTTATTGGGTGTAACTATGGCTCCCTCATGTTTAGTGCTATGTAGTATTCCATTACATAAGCTTGGGAGGCTGAACACAGGAGGGTCATTATGAGTCCGATCTACGTAGTGAGATCCTGTACTGAATACATAAACACACACACACAAATGCATGCATACCTGGAGCATCCCACATATTGAATACAGCAGGGCTGAAGTTTTATTTTTAAAAGAAAAGCTAGCCCTAAATAGCAGGGCTGCTTTGTTGTCTTATTTCCTGTCCTGTCCACTGCCCAAGCTGTGCCCACCCCAGCACCCTGGAGCTCATTATCCCCACAAGGAATAATTTTCAAAGGATTTTGAGCAGAATTTGTGAATTGAAAGTCCACCCTGGTAGCACTGGACATGGACAGGGAAGGGCAAAGTTCCTATCACAGCTGAAGGCAGAGACAGTGGGGAACCATTTTAGTGCCCCGCGAGGAGCTAGGGACTCGAGAGGGGTTTAGGAAACAGACGTCACAGGCTTGGAACCAGAACCTGGTGCCCAGGCAGCTGGGCGACTCCTTCTGAGGGGAGCAACTTTGAGAGGGAGGAAGAAGGTGATGACAACTTCTGTGAAAGCTGAAGCCTTGTTGTGCGAAACTCAGCTTTCCAGCCTGACTGCACCTCCTGCTGTCGAAGCAGCAAACACTGGGACCAGATTCAAATGATTTCAAAGCTCTCTGCTTCATGAATTTAACAAAGCACAGCCAACCCAACCAACTTGTTCTACACGGCTGTGCACCATGTGGGCAGAAGTGTCCAGGCCGCCAGCCTAGACCACCAGGGGGCATCCAGGGGTGCTCCACCTGCCCTCCTTTGAATGTGGCAGGATTGTCTCCACATGCTGCACAGTTTGACAGCACCCATTAGAGACGCTCATAATCTTGACAGAGCACGTCTGCAGAACATTGTTGACAAGCATCTTGCCAATTGGCTGGAGTATTACAGCGGTTCTCAACCCGTGGGTCGTGACCCCGGCGGGGGTCAAACACCCAAAACACAGGGGTCGCGTAAAGCCATTCTGAATCACAACTGTAGCAAAATTACAGTTTTGAAGTAGCCACCAAAATTATTTTTTGGTTTGGGGTCACCACAACATGAGGAACTGTATTTTTGTGGGGCCATGGCATTAGAAAGGTTGAGAACCACTGATTATTTCCCATCAAAAGATCCACATACAAGAAATGTATGGATCTAAAACCCATTTCTCTCATCAAAAGCTAATTTGAATCTCACTGTGGCCCCACAGGGTAAGTTAGTGCAGCTAGCTTCTGATGGAAGGTTGAAATAAAATCTGAGTATACAGCAGCCCTTGCTACATTTTGAATTTTTCTCTAGCGTATGTATTTGGTACAGGGTCTCGTGATGCAGATCAGATTCCTAGTGATGCTCCTGTTTTTAGCCTCCCCAGCACTGGGGTTACACACAGATACCACCATGCCCAGACTGGATCACCAGCTCAGTGCGCCCAGGGGCAGGGCCAGCACCGCATGTTGTACCGAGGATCGAGCCCCAGTTCCTGCAACTGCCTAAGCAGGGGCTTAGTCCGCTGAGCTATCTTACTGGCCCTCTTTGCTTCATTTGGGATAAAAGTTCAGAAGGAGTATCCTGAGCTTGCTGAGAATGCTTTAGCATCTCTGCTTTTGCTCCCTTCAACTTGCCTGTGTGAGCCTGGGTTCTTTAAGTGTCACTAAGACAAAAACGCAGGAGCAGTTTAATTAGGCATCATCCTCTGAGCTTGCCTCGACATCCATCCATGCTGCAGGAGACAAACTCAGGAGTGGGAAGCAAGCTCGCTGTCCACAGTACTCACTCTTGGTATGTGAAGTGGTCTTGCAATCTACGCATCCAGGCACTGGACGGGAGGAGCGTCACTTCAGGCTCTCTCTCTTTAGTTAGTATTGTACAAATGCGAAAGTTAGGAGTAAAACAGCAATGCTCTATAAATTTCCCCTTGGTAAACATTCAGAGAGGAAATTATACAATTTTTATCATTTTCCTGTTATATTTATTGAGGCATGTTGTTTTCTTTGTTGACTAATATGAAAAACTTTATGTCTTTAAATAAATAAGACGAAAAAAATCTGTGCTGTAAACAGGGCATGATTTCATCTCCCCGAGTCTAAATCAGTAAAATATAACATTCACATGGACAGCACACAGTTGTGAGTGTGGGTTTCGTTAAGTGTTGTAATGTTTACCTAGTGACAAACAGCATTGTGCAGCTGGTGGGAGCTCAAGAGTAGCAAAATAGGGGCTGGGGAGATAGCTCGGTGAGCTACATGCCTGCCTGGCAAGTGCAAGTAACCAGATTCGATCCCCAGTACCGCATGCCACGCAAGGCCCGGAACCCCAGGCACACCATGCTGGTCCTGAAACCCAGCATGGTGGTACATGCCTGCAACCCCAATGCTGGGGAGGCTGAGGCAGGAGGATCAGCACAAGTCCGAGTCACATAACAGGACCCTGTACCAAATAAATAAACAAAAATTTTTAAAAAGAAGTAGCAGATTAGAACTTGTGGCAGTGCCCTTTTACTCTCTTGGAAAATTGAGACCCTTGGAAATTTGAACGGAGTCTGGGCCTCTTTTCTTCTGCAGAGGAGTCAGAAGGCAGGGAACTGAGTTTCCAGGAGTGCTTCCTAATAAGCTGCCCAGCGCCACGCTCCCACTACATCCACGCTGCCCTTTGGGGCCCTGAATACGGACCTGAGAACCTGGGAAGAACTGCACAGGGGAGTAGACATGGAGGTGCAGCAGAGGACGGGGGCTCCCGCAGGATGGCTTCCCCGGGAAGCTGAGGGGGGGGATGCCAGACCTCGGAAACAAGTTCAGTGAACCCCGTTAGCGACCCACCGAGTGTTCCACCCGAGAACACAGAAGGAACAGCTAGAATCACTGGGGAGATGGTACAGAGAAGGATTTTCCCATTTATAGAATTGCTGGGGGCTGAGCACACTCCTATACGGAAGGAGCTTTTTCACTAGGAAACTGCTATGCTGGAAAATAGCAACGGAAGTAGTTCATCAGATGGAAGAGGCCCGTCAATGTTATTGCAGTCCCACATCCAAAGTCTGGGAGATAAAGACTCCCCCAGCATGGCGGCAGCTTTTCTCTTCTCACCCTGCTTGGTCGGGAGGGCAAAACTGCCGCAGCTGGGTTCGTTCGCTTTGCTCCAAGCAGATGCGGTTGTTGGAGCCCTGCCGTGTGCTCAGCACTTAATCAGAAGACAAGATTTGGTACTTGTCCGCGGCTTCACCTTGCTGCACGGTGCCCGCAGAGGGGCGCTCTTGCCTTCTGCACTATGGAGGTGTCTTGGAATGGCACCACCCACGGTGCCCCGGATTATCATATTCAGACGCTCAGAGTTAAGCGTCGCCATCGACTGAGAAGTTCTTAGCTGGCATCGGGTGGCACCGGGCTCGCAGCGCGGCACTCTGATTCATCCGTAAGTTGTCTTCTCGGCACCTCGTCGTGGGCTAAACAAAGCTGTTCTCCAATTCCAAATGCTGCTTTTTTCCTTTTATTCTTGAGGGCAACACTTTAAAGAAACATACCCCAGAGAGCAACCACATTTTCAGAAATAGATGAAATAAAAACCAAACAAGAAATCATACACACAGTTCTGAGAATGTTTCAGCCTCTGTTTTGTTTATTAGCTAGCGCTGCCTGCAGAGAAATAGGTCCTTTGAGACAACCACTGGAAACGGTAAAGCCAAATGCAAGTCTAGTCTGATAAATAAATAGGCAATCTTTTTTTTTTTTAATTTATTATTTTTATTCTTGTTTCAGAACCTTTGTTTATTCACTCATTTTTATGGCTGGCTCAGCCCGCCCCGAGGGCAGGGCTGGCGAAGCATGTGGTGCCGGGGATCGAACCGTGGTCCCTGAAGCCGCCCAAGCTTTCCCAAGCAGGCGCTTTAGACCACTGAGCCATCCCGCCGGGCCCCTAAATAGGCAATCTTGTTAAGAAGAGATTTCAAAATTTGTCGCTATAACAGCCTTCTGTGCCTGAAAAACACCTTTCACAAGAGATGCGTGAAGTCACCCTCACTTGGTCAGGACATCTGGCTAACTAGAGAATATGTTGAGTTCTAGCAGAGCTTAAAAATATTTCATATAGTGCTATATTCTTCCATGAACATGCTGCGATAGAGACGCTAACTAATCTGAATGCCCTGGACGACGAGCCCAATCAGGCGAGAGCCTACATTTGCATATGCAAATGAATGATTCCCCCCCCCATGCTCTTACCAAAAACGTTATGCTGATCTTTCTGTGAAAATCATTACCTCCAGGTTCCATAAGTAAAAGCTATTAAAATAAACTACTTAAATTGGCCTGTATAAAAACAGCAAAGTTTGCCGGGCGTGATGGTGCACGCCTGTAATCCCAGCACTCGGGAGGCTGAGGCAGGAGGATGAGTATGAGTTCGAGACCAGCCTGGGCTACAAAAGTGAACTCAAGGCCAGCCTGAACCACATAGCGAGACCCTATCTCAAAAAAGACAAAAAGAAAAAAAGCAAAGTTAGACAGTTTTTATTATTATTATTTTTTTTTAACCTAATCAGTCTGCAGTTTTAAATCTCAGTAGTAATTTTTTTTTCTTTTCTGAGACAGGATTTCACTGAGTAGTTCAGCTTGGCCTTGAAGCCACTCTGTAGCCCAGGCAGGTCTCATGAAGATCCTCCACCTGCCTCGTCCTGCCGAGTGCTGGGGTTCCAGGCATGTACCTCCATCCCCGGCTCCACAGGCATGACTGAAATAAGTGACTAAGCTCACCTTTACAGGGCCAAGTTTTTCCAGGTTTGAGTTTGGGGGTGTAACTGCATGCAGTATGATTTAGGGGCAGACAAGAGATTTAGAAGCCTGAGCTGTCTACGTGTTATTGCTAATCTCAATTAGCAGATTAGTGAGGTTATCTCCCTGGACCTTTGTCTCTTCATCTGTAAGTAGATCTTGAACTTTTTAAACTACAGTCTGCTGGGAAACGATAAAATACCCTGCATCTCATTTCACCCTAATCATTCTCCAGGCCCAGTGGTACACGCAACCACTGATTATCAAGTATGTGAATATGAAAGCAAACTGTAGGTATGTGGCTAATGATGTTTGCATATAATGCTAGCAATAAGGATATAGATAATTTATCTTTAGGGGAGGTTTGTTTTTTGTTTTTGGTACCGAGGACCGAACCCAGTCCTTCCAGCTTGCTAGGCAAGCATTCGACCACTGAGCCAAATTCCCAACCCCAAGATAATTTACCTTTAAGCGTTCATATGTCTTAAATCTTAACCACTGCAAAATATTAGGCCTAAATATGGTCAATGAAACTGATGTATCATTAAAGCTAACAAACATGACATATAACACATGGAAATGACATTAGTAGATTAAGCTAATTTTTCAGTTGTAAGCAGTAATAATAGTAATGGACTATTACCATTATTCCTCAAGTAAACACTGAGGATGTGATGGTTTTTTTTTGTTTTTTTTTTTTTAAATATCTTGCCCCTACAGGGTGTGGTGGTGCACACCTGTAATCCCAGCACTTGGGAGGCTGAGGCAGGAGGATCGGTGTGAGTTTGAGACCAGCCTGGGCTACAAAAGTGAGTTCAAGGCCAGCCAGAACTGCATAGTGAGACCCTGTCTCAAAAAGGACAAAAAAAAAAAAAATATCTTGCCCCTACATTTTGGGGTTTTCACCCTTCTGCCTGCATGGTGATGTTTGACAACATAGCCAAACCCCACAGGACACCTAACCTTCTAGTACAATACCAAATAAAAATCCTCAGTGAACACCAATAACACACTATTTTGAATGGCAAATGCATAATTCTTAATAATTTACTCAGGAGTTATAAGTCAGTGTCTCTTAGCTGCATTTATAAAGAAATGCTTAAGAAATGTAAGTGAAGGGTCCTGAGTTCAATCTCCGGATGCACCAAAAAAAAAAAAAAAGTGATTCCTCTAAGTAGGCAAGAAAAGAATTTATGTGGCATGAGTGTGACACCCTCACCTTCTGTCCTACACACCCCTCCCAAGTCGCCATTGTTGACAACAAACTTCCTTTGAAACACTCCTCTACCATAAGATCTGTAGTCCCCTTAAAACATGGACCAATGCTCAGAGCACATAAATTCAGAATTCTGGTTACACCAAGCAGTGTGAACATTTCGCAAAAGAGGCCAGACAAACAACTGAGTAGAAGCTAGGAGTAAGCAAGGCTTGTGCGTCTTGTACAGGGCGCCCTGTGCATGTGCGATATTAGTTTACAACACACACAATTAAATAATTGACATTTGGAGATTTCATTATACTGTTATGTGTTAGGGGTGTTGCTAAAGGTATAGCTCAATGGTACATTGTATGTTTAGCATACATGAGGCCCTGAGTTTAATATACACTCATGCACACACATATACATGCACACACATGAAGAGGAGCAAGAAATATTTACCACAGTAAACAGAACTGACATTGCAATCCTCTTTTGGGTTGAGAATGTCAATTTAAGCAACAGTCCTCCTAGCTGGGTGTGGTGGCTCACGCCTGTAATCCCAGCACTCGGGAGGCTGAGGCAGGAGGATTGGTGTGAGTTCGAGACCAGCCTGGGCTACAAAAGTGAGCTCAAGTCCAGCCTCAACTGCATAGCGAGACCCTGTCTCAAAAAGACAAAAAAAAAAGAAACACTCCTCCTAATGAACATTAGTCCAGTGTGGCTGCTAAGAGCTCCCTGGGATCTCCACAAGGGCCAAGCATTCCTTCTGATGGAAGCCTCTCAGCTGAAATGAGATTTTTCTCACTATAAATTAAAGAAAAGAACAAAAGCACATTTGGGAGTTCCTGGGGTGAGGGAGGGTTAAGTTGTGGATAAGAAGAAAAGGTAACAGAGTCAGCATGGAGAGGTGGTGGCAGTGGAAGGGAGGGCGAGGCCAGGAAGGCGGGTGGGTCCTCTGGGGTTTGTACTTTTCGGGGACTGGAAGCTGTGGACGGGATGTTACAGGGCTGGGCATCTTTATCCGTGGCTCCTCCCGACAGGTCCCCACTGACTGAGCTCTTGAGTACTCGCTCAACACCAGCTGCTTGTCAACTTCTGCGCTAGAGACTGTAAATGAAAAGATAGCAAATTCAGTTGGGTGATCTTCACATTAGGAAATCTTGCTTTTCAATGATATGGCAGTGAACATGCTAACGGCTAAAACAGAGCTAAGGAAATATGATCTACAGTATTGAGATGATCAGTTTTGTAAGTTCTGTTGGGTGGCTTTGCTAGTGACTCACACAGCTTTTTGCTCCCCAGGGTTGGCATCTGAGCCAATTTTGAAACACTTGTAAATAGTCCCTAATGTGAAGAACGTTGTTCAGTCCTGGAGCAGTGGATGCCCTCAGAAAACCAACCTCAAACTCACTGCCCTGGACAGAATCGTCCTCATGCCACCTACTTGCACTATTCTCCCAGTCAAAGCACCACTAGGAAAGAGGCCCTGCCTGAACTTTCTGAGAATTGATTAGAGGTTGTTTTGTTTTTGTTTTTTGTTTTTTGATATACATTTTCAGGAAGGGTCTACAGGGTGTTCAGGGTCTTACTAATAGATCAGACTGTAGCGATCCGCTTGTTGACAGCCTCCCAAGAGTCGCCTATTTACACCTTCTCAAGAGCTGAACTTTCAATAAGCCTCTCAGGAACTTAAAATTTAAGCAACTTTTATTTTTTTGAGAAAAAAAATCATTAAATTTTCCTTTTATTTTACATTATTCAGTTTACAGGGAGGCACACTTGATAATGAATACATAAATCTTCTCAATTTCTTATGAAGTTGGAGTAATGAAATCTTGAATCTATTGCTGTTGGGCTCTCCCCAGTGACTTTTAAGGTCTAAAATAAATCTGTTAAAATATAGGGTCCTTGGAAGAAGTGTCCACTTGCCATGTGCAAGCAGCTCCAGTGGTGTCAACCTCGGGGATCACGCCCCATAAGAGAGTGGACAAGATGCTGCTGTAGGCAGAATGGGGAAAAAAATAAATAAATATAAAATAACATAAAATGTATGGCTATCATGATGTCACTGTATGGAGCATCCAGTGCTGAACCTGGGTTCAGTCCCTAGTACCAAAGAAAGCCTTCTTTTTAGTTTATTATATTGATTTATTTGAATATATATATATATATATATATATATATATATATATATATTTGTGGAACTGTGGATTATGCCCCAGGCATTTGTACTGAGCTATATACAGTCCCAAACCTTTTTATTTTTTTATTTGAGCCACAGTCTCACTAAGTCATTCGTGTCAGGAACAAGGCTCAAACTTGGGATCTTCACCCAGTGCTAGCGTGACAGGCACGGTGTGCTACTACACTGTCCTAAGAGATGTCCGGTTCAATATAAAACTGAGTGTCTATGCATACTTTGTGTTTTTGTTTTGTTTTGTTCTGTCTTTTTGAGACAGGATCTCACTAGGCAGTTCAGGCTGGCCTTGAGCTCACTTTTGTAGCCTAGGCTGGTCTCGAACTGACACCAGTCCTCCTGCCTCAGCCTCCCGAGTGCTGGGACTATAGGCATGTGCCACCATGCCTGGCTCTATGCATACTTTGATGGGGAGCAAGTTTCCCAATGTGAGCAACATTTAAAAACATTCATTTGGCTGAGTTGATCAATGATCCACAATCTTTGACTCCCTATCACCTTTGGGACTGGACGCTGGGATGAAACAGTGACTTGTGCAGCCCATATCTGGGTCGTCTGCTGGGAAAGAGCTTGCCGTAGGTAGCGCCTGGAATCACATTCCAAGGATAAGATGGCTTTCTTGTCACATAATCACCTTTTAAGCAGTCTTTTTTGACACTGCCACAGGCTGACAAAATTAAATTGTTAATAATTAGTAATAATATCAAACGATAACAAAATTCTAATAGCATCACTAGTTGTTCTTAAGTAGCTAACATCGACTATTTTGTGGCATAGGCTGAGTTTATTCCTTAATGACACTAACGATAACCATTTGTGTTTATTTAACAGATAAGGAAATAGAGACAGGGAAAATATGTCCCTTAGGAATAGCAAGACACAGAGGAAGCCAGCTAGGCAGCTAGCTACAGAGAATAAACACCTAGCTACTAGCTTCTTCCTCCTGGTTACTACTTAAATATTTCTGGCCCTTGCTACTCAGGTATCTAAATTAGCTGGGACTGTCACATAAGAAAAGGAAGAGTCACTCCCATGGGTTCCTGGATAGGACAGACTGCTGTTGTAAAAGACATATGAGCAAGAGAAAAACAAATAGACGTGAATTAACACGTGTCTCAGACTCTGAAGATGCCCCAGGGAATGAGGACTGATTATGCAGGGGCACTGAACTCCGTGCTACACAGCATCAGCAAGAAAGAACAGTGAAATAAAGGTACGGCAGGAGGCATTACAATTCCTAAAGAAAGAACAGTGAAGTTTTAGAAGTTGGACTTGGAGCTTACCAGACGCACTTAAGAACTTAGTGGAGGCCGGTCAGTGACAGGTAAAGGTCAGCTGGTAGAGAGTGTTCATGTGGCCGTGTCTGGTGTCCACTCCAAGTGAGTAGGGTTCAGAGCCTTCACCTGTATTTAACTTTTGGCTTCTTCTTGATAGAAGGGGAAGCAGCACACCCATTGTCCTTGTAAATGTGTACTTGCCCATTCCAAATTGCAGGCCTTCATATTTGGGGTGGCACATTTTGGTCTCCATAATCATGTGCATTATAGTTTAAATATTTGTTAATAAATATTGAAATGTCAACAACGGAAAAGTAGTTAAGTTATTTGCAATATAACTCAGTGTTGCAGTATATATATTGCAAATATAACACAGTGTAGTCATATTTAAGAGTACAGTACATGTTTTTGGTAAAGAGCTATTTGCAGCCAGACATGGTGGCACACACCTGTAATCCTAAAGCAGGAAGCTGAGGCAGGAGGATGATCCTAGGTTTGAGTTAGATCGGGACGACATAGTGAGTTTTTAGGCCAGCCTGCACTACAAAGCAAGACCCTGTTTCCAAAGAACTAAACATAAAAATAAAAAAAAAAAAAAACCACATAAAGTGATGCAAGAAAGGCTAGAATAAGTGATATACAGGAGGTGCTGTGGTAATGCTAATGTGGTTTTTGAACCGAGGCAGTTAAACTAGGAAGGATTTCCAGAGGCAGCAGTGTTTGTGTGTGTTTTAGAGGGAAAAAATGGAGACAGTGGATGAAAAATATGTCTCTGCACGGATTCCAAAAATATGTCTCTGCATGATTTCCAAAGAAAATGGTAAGGAGACGAGCAGTGCCCAGCTGTAAAGGAGCTCTATATTTTCTAAGAACATAGTCTTCATACTGTAGTTGATTGGGACTCAATGAAGATTTTAACAGAGGACATGGAGATCCATTGAGAAGGGTTGGCAGAGTTCTGTGGCTGCTGGTGTCGAGGGAGGGAAAGAGTCTGGAGGGAGTTCGCATGTGTGAAGGGGTAGGGGCAGTGGGAACACAGATTTTGGAAGGGCAATGCGTGGAATCTGGCTCTTGATTAAGTGTCAAATCCAGGTGTAAAGCTGACATTTCTAATTTAGATTGATGGAGCTGAAATACCATTAACCCGAGACCTCTTAAAGTCCACGAGCTTGTCCAAAGCCTCAAATTTATACTATGATTATAGTGGCATGATAGTTCTATGACATCTGACATTTACTAACCCTTTAACTTTACAGAAAATTTCCCTGTTTATGTCATTAAATGCATAGCTTGACCAAAAAATAAAAGAATGAAGAAGGTGTGAGTCAGCTCTGAGCACCAGCTGGACTAGGTCCCCGTGGACCAGAACCAAGTTTCTGCAGTGCCAAGGTTTAGGCTTTAAATCAAGTCCTAAATCTGACAGCTTTGAAGCCAAGCCCACTCCGTCCTTTTTCTATTTTATATGGAAACTATTAGAATTGGAAAGACTTTGGGATAAAAGAAGCAGGAAACTCTGGAAAAGCCACAGAGAAAGGCTGGGAGCCTCAGAGCCGGAAGAGGCAGAACAGCAAAGCGAGGGCAATCAGTCCATCTCCTGGAGGTCCCCTCGGACAAGTCTCGAAGCCCAGGGGCACTTCCAGGCCCCAGTGTGGTGTAGGCAGACCCTCGGTAGTCTCCAGACCGAAGGCCACACACTCTGGAGACTTCCACTGGCTGGCTGTCCTGTCAGGGCCAGCTGGATGGTAATAATGAGGCCTGGAGAATCGCTCAGCGGTAGAAACAGTCACCTAACGCTCGCAGGTGGAGCTTGGCACCAAATGCGCAGGCAGAAAAAGTGCTAGTGATAATTGTATTTTAGCCCTGAAAACCTCTTTGAAAATTTGTCAAAGTTTCAAGCAGCTGCATGCAGTCAACAGTTTTTAAAACCTCATGATAATCTACTGCTGATGAACGCATATACAGGGCAACAAATTTCTTAAAACGTTGACACTGAAATTCTTTTTATGGATGCACTTGATCGACTATTTGAGTTTTCAAAAATGATTACAAAGCCTACTGGGGCGTAGCTCAGGTGGTAGAGTTCTAGCTTGGTTTGTGTAAAGACCAGGGTTAAGCCCCAGGAGCCCGTGGGAAAAAAAACAAGAAAACATAGGTTTCTAGCCTGCACACTTTGAGGTTTATAAATGAAATAACAGGGAGACTGAGTGGGTGGTTACCATGGTGACCACAACATCTGATTTCCGCAGCCGCAGATAGGGGAGGGAAACAGTGCCATATTAAGCTGGCTTGCAACAAGGATCAATAGTTGAGAGGGGAAATTAAAACGTCTGGGTTCTTATCGGGTGATTTTTCAGTCAAAACACGAATAGCAGTACGCTGTCTTCAAAAACGTGTGTACTGTACAGTTCAGACTAAGAGTCCCTTAGCCTATCTGGAAAATGCCTTTAGAAAGGAGAAAAAAAGCCTTTCCAAATTGTAGGTAGTCGGACCGAGGTAGCAAGGAAAGCAGTAAACATCAGCTTGGCATTGCCATGGAGAGGTTTCCTAGTTCAAAAGAGGAATGAAGGGTGAGATCAATTTCTCAGATCGAGCGGACCTATTTTTATTGGGATTTGCCCCCAGAAAAGCACAGTTCCTGAAGTTCCTCTTCTCTACAGCTTTGCTTATTGAAGTCTTCCCACCTCAGGGCTGATTCAGGTCGGCACTTCCTGGCCTGGCGAGCCGCAGATTCCGTCCTGGTGGAAGAATTAACACTATCCCTTGAATGACTTTGTTTCCTCTGCTTTACATTGTAAAAGAGGCCAGCCGACTCCTACCGCAGAGTCGGGACTTTAAACCTCATCAGCTAGGTGAGAGGCGAGATCCTATTTGGGGTTAAAAACAAAAAACCTGTAACCTCTGGGCTCCCTTCAGGATTCCCCTGGCAGCTTCCACCTCCTCTGTCTCACCAAAGATAAAGCCAGGAATAAAAAAAGAGGTGCGTGAAACAGCCAACACCTAGAAAGTGATTTGTGACTGCTGAAGGAGGGAGGAGAAAGCAGTTCATTTCTCCGGCTGGCCCTGTGTGCTGCGGAGCACCTCTAACGAGCCCGGCCACTAGCTTGGAGAGGCGGCGCCACCTGTTGCTCTCCGCGCTCAGGTGTGTGCCGGCCCGGGCCTGACGCAGTTCAGACCCACGCCCAGGCAGCTCCACCGGGAGGAGGGGAGCAGCTGCCTGATACGCTGAGAACCTCGGGGACTGGCGGAGGTGCCCTGGTGAGATGCTTGCTGCTTTGCTCAGACCCCTTCTGGCAGACCCTGCGAGGGGATTCCGCCCTGTAAAATGAAAAGCACGCCACGGGTCGTCCTCCCCTTCCCTCCTTGGGCTCGGGCGCCTGCCATTTCTCAGAGCTCTCGGCCTGCAGGCTTCTTCGGTGGCTGCTCTGGTTTCGTCTTGCTGTCCGTGTTCTGAGGGAGCGACGGCCAGTGCGTGTTTCTCCTCCATCCCAGCACAGCCCCCAAACCGTGCTCCGTGAGTTCGATTCGCCAGTGGCCTCCTCCCAGTAAGTCTAGCTCCTCTGAGTTTACCTGGCTCTGGATTTTCTGTATCAGAGGGAGGGAGCGAGTAGTGGACGGGGCTGGGGAATGCGAAATACTTGCCACAGGCTCAGGTGGATTCCAGGGATGCCTGAGTCCACTTGGACTTGGGAACAAATTCTTGACTTAGGCAAGTCTCACCCATACAGAGCTGGACTGCTGAGAGCAAGGCTGGTCCTCAGCCCAGGGACAGGATATGTTTTGTAGAAGAACCAAGGTAGACTCTTGTTCTCATGAGTCCTAAGCTGTGCATGTCAGGAAGCCACTGAACTTTATACCTCAGTTGTCTCATCTGTGAAATGGACGGCTTACTTTGCACTTAGAAGAGTGGTTCTTTGTGGAAAACTTAACTCCAAGGTCCTCCACGAGTGGGGGACTTGCAGTTAAGCACCCACCAAAAGTAAAGAATTAACAGTCCTGGCCTAGAAGTTAGAGCCACCTCAGGCCATTTGGCTTAAGTTCAAATTCCAATTCTCTGACACTTAGCTCAATTATGTGTGCCTGTCTCTGCCTCTGTAAAATGATCATTTCATGGGTTTCTGTCAGAAAAGATAATAAATACCTTCAGCATCAAGCTCTCAGCCATGTGCTTAGCACGGAGTCATGCCTCATTTACTTGGGCTGTAGTGATTATGAGGCAGAAAGGGTTCGACTGTGGATCTCGGCAGTGCGTCTTCTTGGACTAAAGTTGCCTGTTTGAAAGATGAGAAGTTGGAAGACAGGAGTCCTAGAGTTTACTTCTTATCAGGAATGTTGTAAGTGGATCCATATGCATTTCACAAAGCCCCGCATCTTCCTTGATGGGGGCCAGAAGGGAGAAACTAGAGCATGTTTTTATGATGCAATAGTCATGTTCATGGGGCTAAAGTATGTTGGACTTAAAAATGCAAAGCAGTTCAGACAGCCAGATGTGAATTTCACATGCCCCTATGACACTATTTCTTTAAGAATGTATCTTGTCATGGCCCCAGAAGCAACTCTGCATTTCTAGGGCTTTGGGGACAGAAAGGTTGCATTCAAACAGTCCATGCTGGCTTGAAGAAACTTGCTTCATACACTGAGGATGAGGGTGGTTCTTGTCGGCATTTCTAGTTTCTGTGTTGTCTTCAAGAAGGAACCTTAACCTGTATCTCCACATTCTGAGGGCAGTTAATCTGTATCTGGCATTACAAGTCGGTGTTGGCAAGCTGTATAGAACCAGCCCAGTCTCCTCACCCTACCCCTGGGGTGAGAACACAGACCTGCTAGACAGGAGAGATTTCAGTTCTCCGGCGGCTCCTCTCCATCCCGACCTGGCAAGGGTACCTCCGCAGGTCCTGCAATATCGGAACAGTGCTCTGAACTAGGTGAGCACCTAATTTAAACACAGAGCAGCTGATCCCAGGTTGTTAAATGTTAGAGCACCCCGGGGTGTAGGGAACGTGTGTTCTGATCCAGGACTTGGTCCTTAAAACAAGCATGCTTTCCTCGCATGGTAGTCTGAGCGCGTGACGATGGCATCATATCAGTTTGCTGTGAAAACATCAAAAGCTGTCCCTTTTGGTTCAAAATGATCAGTTGCATGAAAAACTGCACAACGAGTATTGGCTAGGACTTGTTCAAAATACTAGAATCGTTAAATAGTTGGAGTGGATTTTTAAAGTGGTTTGAACAATGCTTGCCTTTTTCCTCTTTGTTATAAAACTGAGGACACTCTGCACACACTTTTACTTCCTTAGAGACTTTGCAAGTTTGGGTCAGCTCTCAGCCGTTTCCGTGTATATTTTCAGTGCCCTAAAAGATTGACAGGTGTTCCTTTTTTTTCTGGGGGTGGGGGTGGACGGAGGTTCGAACTCACAACCTTGCACTTGCCAGGCAGGCACTTGTGCCACAGAGCTAGCGCCCGTGCCCCAATAGGTGTTCCTTTTAATGGGAAGGTTTTGCCAGTGTTACCTCCTTGAAGAACACCTGCACACCCTTTTCTTCCCATCTGTTTCCTCCCTTATGTCCATACATTTGCCTTTACAAGCTGTCCGGCTGTCTACCCAGAGTGTCTCAAGGCCCACAGCGTCCTGCGGGATCTGGCGCCCCATTTCTATTTCATCTGTAGTCTCATAGCTTCTTGTTTTTGTACTGTGGTTTTATCTTTGCTGTGCAAGTTTCCTTTTGGAGGACACCCTCTAGTGTAACGGCCCTTTGGCTTATCACTGGACTTAGACACACACAACAGGTGTGTAACTTACAGAACGTGTAAAGTGAACACCAGGTGCCTGTCAACCAATCAACAGTGCACCTAGGAGGAACAGGTGCATCAGAGTCCTTACTATGTATTTTGTCCACTAGTAATTTGGGAAGCCAGGAGCTAGCAGCAAATTTGTGCTTTGTGCCATCATTTGCCTTTAACATATACTGTGAAGCTAAAATTTGGATCGTATTGTGGGAGAACAGGTGCTAAATAACCAATGGAAAGTGGTGCATATTGAAAGCCATGCAATTAGAAGTGAAAGGTCTGCCATTACTCAATAACGAACACCTACTGAATGAAAGATCTTACCACCCGTCTCATCCCACTTTTGCAGTCTCAGTGTCCTTATGCCATTGTCCCTAACTAACTCTATCCTGCTTGCACTTAGGCCATGTCTGAAATAGTTGGTTAAATCCTGTCTGTTCACTTCTGGCTGTGAACAGCCCTTGAACTCCTGAGACTTGCATTGCAGGTGCTAGACCCCAGCTCCCTTCTTACTTCTCATGGTTCTCCCCATCTTGGGATCCAGCTTCCACCCTGACAGAATTACTCTGGCCAGTGGATTCACAGAGATGCCCTAAGGTCTCTTTCCCACAGAGACAGACCAGCACTGGGCTAGGAAGCTGCTTGCATCGCTGCCCTCACTGGGTATGTAGGAGGGGCTTTGAGTGAGAAGAACTTCTCTGGCTCTCTTCTCTCTTTTCCACTGTTCCAAAATCCAGTATGTAATTTCTAAAAAATCGAGGAGGGTTGACAGAAGAACTCAAAGTTCATCCTAAGCTTTGTTTAGTCGCTAACTTCAAGGAGTAGGAATCGTGGAGACTGGGAAGCCATTACCATGTTGGGGTCACCGGTGTTTGTTTTCTCGGTGTGGGATCCATCACTCTGTTGCCCTGTGGGCTTCCCCAAGTCGCTAAACTCATTCTGCTGCTTCCAAGAGGCTCCTCCCCAGCCTCCTCTCTCCACCTGTAATGGTTCTCCCCCAGGGATTCTGAGAATCATAAACAGAAGAAAGAATGCAGAGCACTTCAAGTAGTATCTTGTGAACACTAGAAGCTTGGGAAACAAACAAAAAAAAAAAAAAAAACATTTTAGCTACTTATTCATAGTTCAGGTTTGTGCCGTTATTTCCCCAAGATTATCATGATACACTATATAGAATGCTTACGGCACAGTCAGCAGATAATAAGGTACAGCTGAAGCAGAGAAGTTTCCCAGCCTGGCCAGGGGGAACCAGGGCTACGACCTATGTTTTCTCTGTCTTTGGGGAATTGACGCTGGAACTGACACTGCATTCTGCTCTTTCCCTATAGAGTAAGCCACCCAAACTCTTTGGGAATTGGCGTCTACAGAGAGATTGTCATAGGGTCAAGCCCCTCTTGCTGCTGTGCTGGCAGTGTTCTGTACCACCACCAAACAGCTGTGTCATATGTCTCCAGCCTTGTATGCGCAGACTCAAAAGGTGCGGAAAGTCCTCAGTGTGTGTCTGACCACTGTGAGGGCAGTGATGCTCAGTTCTACCTGAAGAGGGCGCTGTAAAACCCACTGGGCCTTCCGGGGGTGAGCCAGCTGGCGTGCAAGTACAGGCGAGCTGAGAACTGCTGCTTCCCTGCTTATGAGTGCCACAGCGTGAGACCCAGCTAGTCCTGCTTGCGACTGCTGTATGGTGTGACCCTCGCCTTCCCACCCAGCCTGGCCTAGAAGGTGTGAGGGGCCCTTTGCCTGTCGGAATCTGGTTGCTCCTAATATACACCTACGACTAGCGGGGTGTAGCGACACATGCTTGTAATCCCAGCACCCGGGAGGCTGAGGTAGGAGGATCATTGTGAGCTCAAGACCAGCCTGAACTGCACAGCGAGACCCTGTCCCAAAAAGACAAATAAAGTATATACATTTACACATGAACACACATGTACATATTTTTTAATGCCAAGCAACATTTTCTTTTCAGTATTTTTCTATTAGAAAATAGTCCTTATGGTGACTGAACTTCCTGTTTATTTTGTAGGATTAGAGATTAAACACAAGGAAGGCTGAAAGGGTGAGCATTAACCCCAGTCCCTTTTTAAAAAAATTTTTTTTATTATTATTAAGACACAGCCTCTAAATAGCCGAGGGTGGTCTTGAATTTGCAGTCCTCCTGAGTACCTGAGGTGGTTACGGGGTCACACTACCACACCCCCCTTGACTGAAACTTGTTTTGTTTGCTTTGTGAGACAGGGTCTCCTGTGCAGTTCCCGCTGGCCTGGCATTCAGTGATGCTTCTGCCTCTGCTTCCTCAGTGCTGGAATTATAGGCGTGTGCCACCGCCCCCAGATGAAGCTTTTACAGCAGCTGCCTGACTAGGCTGCCTGGCCTAAAGGCCCTCACAGTCAGGGAGCTCTCTACTCTGCCAACAGTTATGGTGCCGAAATGAAGATATCATCATCGAGCAGCGTGATGGCCCACACCTGTAGTCCCAGCCCTTGGGAGGCTGAGGCAGGAGGATTGGTGCGAGTTCGAGACCAGCCTGGGCTACAAAACTGAGCTCAAGCCCAGCCTGAACTGTATAGGGAGATCCTGTCTCAAAAAAAAAAAAAAAGATGTCATCATTCCTGTCCCCATCTCCCAGCCATGAAGCACAGCCCTTGTTTCCAGAGCATGAGGTGTTTGTTAACCGCTGCAAGCCCTTTGGTTCCCTGCCAGCTCGCCTTTCCCCCAGACCAGAATAATAACGACATAATCTACCCATGAGTAACACAATAGTTCCTTATTTAAAATATGTAATCTTTTGCCATGCCGGCCCCACCTGTGGGATGTGATGAGGCGGCAGCTGAGACAGGGCATGGTGGTGCGCGTCTATAATCCCAGCACTTGGGAGGCTGAAAACAGTACGAGCCTGGTCTACATAGTGAGACCCCATAGACCCTGCCATGAATACAGAAAAAAAAAGGTAACCTTTGCTAGCTACTGCTGTGTGCTTCACATGTCTGACAGACTTCTGAGGGCCTTAGAAGCCCAGGGATGAGCCCTGCTCCCCTAGAAGCCTCAGTATCCCTATGAAGCTAGAGCACTGAGTGAGCATCATGTCCCAGTGCACCATCATAGGATGGAACCAGTTCCGGTGTCTTGGGCTCTGTATGCCTGTGGGTCTGTCCTCTGGAAGCAATGAGCCATTTGTCCTTCCAACCCCTGGCACTGAAAAGATACTGAGACAGAGTCGGAGGGCAGACCTGTATCCACGCTCAGAAAAAGCACCCGGACATAAATGACTGCATTCACAGAGGGGCCAGAGACCTAATAATGTCATTGTTTATAAGTCAATTGGGTACAAAAACCAGTGAATCCCAAAGCTCTGCATTCCACCCAATAATGAAACGTGCCTTTGCACCTGGCAGTTGCCACAGTGGACAAAGTCTCCTAACTTTCATTAGGGCATGGTGGCACCTGTAATCCCAGCCCTCAGAAAGCTGAGGCAGGAGGACCCCTGTGAGCTTGATACCAGCCTTGGCTATGAAGTGAGCTCAAGGCAGCCTGAACTGCATAGTGAGACCCTGTCTCAAAAAGACAAAGATAAAACAGTACAGTCTCCTAGCTTTCTGTGCCCAGCAGGCCCTAGGTCTCCACGTGTTGCCACTGGCTCCATTAGCTACTTAAACCATGCGGGGGGTTTTAAAAACCGTCTCTGTGCGCTTCTGCCCCTGTGTTTCTCACAGGCAGACACTGTAATCAGCTGTCATGATGCCTATAATCAATTAGCTCAGGGGACGTTTTTCTCCATCTGCACTAATTGAGCGGTTGCTTTTGTTTTGGTTTTCTTCTCCCCACTCATTCTCTGTTACTGGGGAACCCTGGGACTGAGCCCCTCTGCGCCCTTCTGTTTCCTCTTCCAGCAGCCTCTTAGGACAGATATGTCAGTAACCCGCTCATCTCCACATAGGTCTGCACCTTCACACGTAGCCAAGAGAATTTATTTATTTATTTAGAATATATTCTAAGTGGATCTTCTACTGCGAACGTCAAGTCACAAGCTTAAATCATTCACGTTAGGTGATTTTTTTAAGTTGAAGGTTGTGGATTGCTTATCCTCAGCTTTTATTGGTGTGGTGTTGGAAGCCAGCTGTGTAAAAGTCGTGTCCCTTTCTGGCTTCAAAGAAAACATGAGATTTTGAAGCTGAAGGATCCCCTACACTTCCTTGAAAACACAGGCCCTCCATCCATTTCCCTGAGGAAAGTAAAGGGGGGGTATACGATTAGCAGGTGGGCTCCAAGAGGCCATGTGGAGGATACCAGGAAGTGCTCCCCTTTCTTTTGAAGCTGAGTTTCTCTTTTGTAAACAAACATGTCCCCTGACGATAGGCCTGGAACCTGTGAGCAAGAGTGTTTGCAAGAGTTGGACAGACATTGCAGTGATGTTTTTGCCTCAGCTGGGGACAAAAAAAGAGAAGTGAGACCCAGACCCATCATTAAAGATGACATGGGGGCCGGGGAAACAGCTCCGTGGCAAGCACAAGTCATGAGTATGAATGCTCGTCCCGCCCCCCCAAAAAAAGATGACGTTAGGGAACTTCACATGATGGCATAAGCAAGATGAGGAACTGTAGAATTTAAAAAAAAAAGATCCCTTTCCCCGAATTTCCTTATGTGCTCAGATGGGAATTGTGCTTTGACTCTGCTTCTAAGATTGGGGGAAGGAGGTGCTGGGATCGAACCTAGCAACTCCTGGGCCTCATTCCTATTTTGTGTTTCTTTTCATTTATGTATTTGTCACAATGTCTCTGTCTTAGTTACTCTTTTTTTTTTTTCTTGTTTCAGAACTTTTGTTTGTTTATTTATTTATTTTTATGGCCGGCTCAGCCTGCCCTGAAGGCAGGGCTGGCGCAGCATGTGGTGCCGAGGATCGAACCGTGGTCCCTGCAGCCTCCTGCAGGCACTTTAGACCCCTGAGCCATCCTGCCGGGCCCCTGTCTTAGTTACTCTTTACTCGTTGCTAGGACAAATACCTGACACTCAAAATGAAGGAAGGAAAGGCTTATTTAGCTCACAGTTTGTGGAGGTTTCAGTCCATATTCGGCTGGTTCCAAGGCTGAGTGGAACAGGGCAGAGAGCATCCAGGCCACGGCAGCGGGAGAGCAAAATGGTGGCAGAGGCAGCCAGCCAAACAGGGCAGCAGAGAGCAACAGCTCTTGCCTGTCTCTCTGCCTCTTTATATTACATTCAGGCTCTCCCCTTAGCCTACCCACCTCCGGCTACACCCATAGTCTCAGCAGTACTTAAAACACATAATCCCAGGGATCACGGATCAAGCCTCAAACTCTAGATCTGTACTAAATCACATAATCCCAGGGACTCTTGAGTCAAGTCTCAATCTATAGAAGTCCCCACCCGATGACTGCATGAAGCTTTGGGGGGACAACTAGACATAAACCGTAACAGTCTCACTGCACAGACCAGACCCGAGTGATGCCCCTGTTCTCAACCTCCCCAGTGATGGGATTGGAGGTGTGCGTCATCATACCCAGACTCGGTCGCTGGTTCAGCACACTCTGGGGATGGGGCCAGCGTGGCATAAGGGACTGGGGATAAGACCCGCGTACTGGCACTTACCTAAGCAGACACTTCATCTGCTGAGCTACCGCATTGGCCGTATTTCTAGCTTTTTTTAATCATTCATTTTGAGATGAGATCTCATGAAGGTGTCATGTTGACCTCCACTTGAACTTCTCCCCCTGCCTCAGCCTCTCAAGTAGCTGACTCTGCAGGCACGCACCACTGTGCCTGGCCAGCGCTCACATTTCTGTTTGCAAACTGAGTATACTCCATGTTAATGAGGTCACTCTTTTGGGGATACAGTCGGAAGAGTGATTCAAAAAGTTTTAAAACGGTTTCTACATGCAAATCCATAGGTACTATATTGTTCTCATGTTGAAACAGAATCTGTTCATCTCTTAGTACCCATGGGGTGCACTGTGCTTGCCCCCTTCAGGGACACCAAAATACTCAGATGCCGAAGCCTCTTGTAAAAACTGCCAGCCTCCTCATAAGACTGCTGTACTGACTCTTGCATGTATGTGCTATTTGGTTTGAACACGTATTGATTGTGCACATGAGTGCGGTGTTTCTTTTTTTTTTAAGAATTATTTTATTTATTTATTTATTTATTTTATTTATTTATTTTTTTTGTCTTTTTGAGACAGGGTCTCGCTATGCAGTTGAGGCTGGCCTTGAGCTCACTTTTGTATCCCAGGCTGGTCTCGAACTCGCACCAATCCTCCTGCCTCAGCCTCCCAAGTGCTGGGATTACAGGCGTGAGCCACCACGCCCGACAAGAATTATTTTATTTATTTATTTATTTTTTTCTTGTTTCAGAACTTTTGTTCGTTTGTCTATCCATTTTTATGGCGGTCTCAGTCTGTCCTGAGGGCAGGGCTGGCGCAGCATGGGGTGCCAGGGATCCAACCGCGGTCCCGGCAGCCGCCCAAGCCTTCCCAAGCAGGTGCCTTAGACCACTGAGCCATCTGCCGGGCCCCTGATATTTCAACAGGTGGATGTATACAGTCAGGGCAGCTTTCAGAAGCCTCCAGACATCAGGGAGAGCACGCAGCACTCATCCCTCTGTGCCTGTCGCCTGTCTCCTAACATAATGTCCTCCACTTCCACTCATTTAGTACAAATGACAGGATCTTATCTTTAAAAAAAAAAAAAAAAGTATTTAGTGCAGGGTCTACAGGGTCGCAGTACAGAGATGAGACTCACAGTGATCCTCTTATTTTCAGCCTCCCAAGCACTGGGATTACAGGCGCCCACCACCATACCCAGTCTCAGTAGCCATCTCCATGCACCCCCGGGGTGGGGCGGGGCCAGCACGGCTTGCCGGGGGATCAAACCCTGGTCCCTGTACCCTCCTAAGCTGATGCTTTAGTCTGCCGAGCTGTCTGGCTGTCCCTTCACCCTTCTTGATGGCTGGATACGATCTGTGCGCATGCGCATGCAGGCGCGTGTGATTTTCGTCATCACTCGCTTGCTAACGGCTCCTGCGCTGACTCCGTAGCTAGCGAGTTGCTGCCGGGGCTGCAGCCCGCGCTGGCGTGCAGGTGTCCGAGGCGCTGCTTTCACATGCACCGCGGAAGTGAGGTAGCTGGAGCATGCGGTGAATCGATTTACAGTTTGTTGAGGGCCCTTCGTATTGCTCTCCTGTATATTTCATTTTTTAGAATTTCACTTATTTTTTTCTAGTTTCAGAACGTTTGTTTGTTTATTTTTATGGCCGGCTCAGCCTTCTCTGAGGGCAGGGCTGGCGCAGCATGTGGTGCCGGGGATCGAACCGCGGTCCCTGCAGCTGCCTAAGCTTTCCTAAGCAGGCGCTTTAGACCACTGAGCCATCCTGCCAGGCCCCTCACCTGTATATTTCTAAATCATCTCTGCATTGCTTATGCTGTTTAATAAAAGGTAAATACCATGCAAAGTATTATATTTATTGTTTAGGGATTAGTGATAAAAGAAATCTTTACTTCTCCAGTACAGATACAGTTTTATTCTTCCTAAGGTTTTCCATCCAAACTGGCTGCCTCCGAGTATGCAAGACCTGAGAGACGGCAGGCTGACTACACATCTGAAGTGGTGTGCATCAAACTATAGGTTTTTATCTCTAGTTCTTTAAAATAATACTGCAGGACCCTGAAGATCTTGTAGAAATGAATGGCTGAGCGACTGGCATGAATTCCAGGGCCAGGTAGGAAAAGGCAGGGCCTGCAGGTTGGGAGCTGGCCAAGGCCCGGGGACATGCTGCAGGGCCCTTGGCTCCTTGCCGTCCTTTTTAATGACTGCTGCTTCTTTCCCTTGTCTCTATCTCCGCCTGGGGATCTGCCTGTAGATTTATCGATGTGTACTTCTGCAGAAAATTAAAACTCCAATAGGGAGGAGAAACCATGCTTCTAAATTTGAAGTTTTATAGTGTGCTCAGCAGACCCCTGCTGAGTAGCTGCTGTGTTACACTCCAATCGTGGCCTTAGGCACTGGAGAAAAGTTAAGCACGCCCTCCAGCCTGGACCTTTGAGCCTGGTTGTGTCACCAGGGCTGCAGGAGCTTCCCCAGCTGCTGGAGGAGGAACTCTTCTCTGCCAGCCGGGGTGAGCAGAGAAGGCTCCCCGGGAGGGGAATGTGAGCGGAGGGGCAAGCTGCCCGCACCGAGAGGCCCGCACTGGGGCCGGTGAGAGGAAGCAGTGAGTGGCAAAGCAGGTTATCGAGAGGGACCTCTCAACGTGCGCTGGGAAGTCAAGGTAGACAAAGAGGCGGAGGCTTAGACAGCGTCTGTGAGCCCTGCATTCATAGGAGGAGCCCGATCGCAGAAGGACCTCTAGGGCATGTTTGATGTTAGTCCAAAGCCCAGTTAAAGGGTTTGAAGCGAGAAAGTGATGGGACCAGCGTCACATTAGTTTAAAAAAAAGTCTCTTCTCTTTACCGTGAAGAGAATAGGTACAAGGGAGTATGGGAGAGAAGACAGGGGTGGGATCTTTGATCTAAGCAGCAGAAAGGAGGATTTGGCCTCCACCTGTGGCTCTCTCTGCCCTCTTCAGCGTGCACTTCTGTGAGGATTAAACTCATAGTGGTTCCAGAGTCTTCTGAATATTACAGTGACTCTCTTCCTTGTGCTGCTTCCTTTTTCTTTTGTTTGTTTCTGGGACAGAGTGTTGGTATGTAGCTTGAACTGGCCTTGAAATCACTACGTAGGCCAAGCTGGCATTGTGGTCGCAACGACCCTCCTACCTCAGTTTCCAGAGCCCTGCTGTGGGCCACCATGCCTAGCCTAGAGGACTCTTTTTTCTTTCTTTCTTTTTTTTTTTTTTTTTTTGTACCAGGGATGGAACTCAGGACCACTGAGCCACATCCCTGGACAAGACCCTCATTTTAATTACTTGACAGCCCTCATATTTGAGTTTCTGCTGATTGAGATAATACTCAGTGAGACAATGACTCAGTGAACTTCACATAGAGTGCAGACCTGTGCACATTTAATTTAGTAGGCCACGTATGTTGGAAATACTGACCCGGTTGAAGCAGTGCTTGGGGCCCAGTGAATGTGAGGATTCTTTGCCAAAATACCAGGAATTCATAAAAATTCTTGACCCTTAAAATGGAAACAAAGGAAAGAGTTAAGGTTGTCCTTCATCACGGTGAATTAACTGATCCTATGATGGCAGCTGTTATTGAGGAGTTAATTGTATTTAGCAACTACCTGCCTGCCTTCTTGGATAAAGAATTGGATATCAAAGGGCCCAGCAGGATGGCTCAGTGATCTAAAGCACCTGCTTAGGAAAGCTTAGGCAGCTGCAGGGACCACAGTTTGATCCCCAGCACCACATGCTGCGCCAGTCCTGCCTTCAGGGCAGGCTGAGCCAGCCATAAAAATAAATAAATAAATAAAAGTTCTGAAACAAGAAAAAAAAAATTTTTTTAATTAAAAAAAAAAAAGAATTAGACATCAATAAGGAGCATGCAGGAACCCAGCTTAGCACAGGACTGGCGTTCTCCGCACCTGGAAGCTCTGTGGATTAAATGTCTGAACTCGGCCTCTGCCCCTGCCCACAGGACGTCGGCCTTGGTGAATTATCTTCGCTCCGCATCTCCTACTTCCTGTCCTTTTGGAGTGCCTGACTGTATCTCAGTTCCTATTTGTTGCACTTTTCTGTCCTAAAAAAAAATCTCTTGGTGGGATTAAAATGGGATTTCAAGCTATTTTTTCAGTGACCTCTGTATTTCTTGTTCTTAAGCAACAGCCAGTTGGTTCCTTTGGTAAGAAATGGCGTAGGGATCGAGCCGCTCTTGCTGCGTAACCCTCAGGGAATCATGTCCGACTGACCTAGAAGTGTGTGCTTTCTGGCCCTCTGCGACAACAGCGCTTGTTCCACGCTCTCGGGAGCCGAGCAGTGAGTCATCTTGGAGAACATCGGTGCTCCTCGCCACGGAGCCTCTCACCTCCTCTTGCATGCTCAAGTGCTCCAGCAAGTGCTCCATGACCTGGTCAGAGACCAAAGTCAGCCTCCTGGGCTCAGCCCACAGAGGGGGAGCAGCTGCAGAGCTGCAGGCTGTGTGACCACCAGGTGCAGTGGGTTCTTAAAAGTGTGTCCTAGAAGTCAGTTACTTTGCAATTTTAAAGCACATTTTGCCTACATATTAAAGTCTATTTAAGAGAATACCTTAAGGGCCCGCAAGATACCTCAGCAGACTAAAGCACCTGCTTAGGCAAGCTCAGGCAGGTGCAGGGACAGCAGCTTGATGCCCAGCGCCACATGCCGCAGACAGCCCTGCCCCCAGGGTGGGCTGAGCTGGCCAAGTCTGGCTGTGGTGGCGCGTGCCTGTAATCTCAGTGCTGGGGAGGCTGAAAACAGGAGGATAACTCGGAGTCTGAGCTGTGTAGTGAGTCCCTGTAACAGGCAACTACATTAAAAAAAAAAAAAGCGAAAAATGAAAAACCTTAGTGAGCAAAACTAGAATATTCTGAAAACATATTCCTGAAGCTACTTTTCTTTGAGTTGTGCAGAGGTCCCTCCCTCTGGGCCAGTTCCCAGGCCACTGTGTACAGCTTTCATCACCACTTTATCTTCCTGCTGGTCAGGTGAAGATGCCATCTCTGCACTGATATATATTTTTTAATTTTTATTTTATTTTATTTCTTCTTTCACAACTTTTGTTTGTTTATTTATTTTTATGGCTAGCTCAGCCTGCCCTGAGCGCAGGGCTGGCACGGCATGTGGTGCCGGGGATCGAACAGCGGTCCCTGCAGCCTCCTGCAGGTGCTTTAGACCACTGAGCCATCCTGCCGGGCCCTGCACTGATATTTTCTGCAGCCTGCTTTGAGAAACACCTGCTCATGCTTTTCTCCAGGCAGCTCTTCTCTGCTCTTCCTCTGTTCTGAGCCTTTTGCAAACCACTCCCATTCTTCAAATCTCAGCTCAAGTCCTGCCTGCCCTCACTAATTGAAGTAGAAGCAGCTGTCTGCGTCCCTTGGGAGGGGTGAGACTCACTGGGAAAATGTTAGAATCTAGAGCTGGGCTTCATAGGGTCAAATTCTTTGGGAGGTGAGAGCTTTTAACTCTCACTGGGTAACACTTTTGTCTAGAAAACAAAACCTAAGATATGAAGCATGTTTTGAGAGTAGAAACACATTGCATAACTAGAATAATAAACTACCATATTCAGTTTCTTTTCCTTTTAATATGTGAGTTGTTCTGTATTCATTATCTAATAACCAATGCTCTTTTTGACACAGTGTCTCTCCAGATGAGAACTACTAGTCTTAAGCTTCCTGTGTGACCCAGGCTCATCTTAAATGCACAGTCCTTCTGCCACAGCCTCGCAAGTGCTGGGCTTGCAGGCTTACACTGCTGTGTACCTAGGTCAAATCTTTTTTCTTTCTTTTTGCAGTGCTGATAATTGAACCAAGATCCTTCTCCAGGCTAGGCAGGTACTCTACCACTGAGCTACATAAATTCTTAAAAGCAAGAAAGTGGATATTCCATACCAGCGCTTCACAAATGTTAGGTGCAAATCAACTGCATATCTAGGGAGCCTGTCAAATACAGACTCTGATTCGTACCCCTATGAGGGGCTTGAGTTTCTTCACTTTCAGGAAGCTCCCAGGGCAGCAGCTGCTGCTGCTGCTGCTGCTGCCACCCCTTGAACACACTTACTTAGCCAGGCTCCCCGTCAGTCCTCCCACGGAGGCAGGCAGTGGAAACACCCACCCTGACTGGAGTCTAGACATAGTGTTTGCATGGTGACCTTCATCTTAGTGTCTAATTATGTTTTTCTGCCTCTCTCTTTGCAACTCTGAAAGCTGGCTCGCTGGGTATTTATCTTGGTTGCACGTAGATATTAGTCAGCCTTGAGTGTCAAGAACAATTATTTCAGAATAAATACGAAATTCCCCAGGAAACTTGCAGGACTCCCACAGGCTGAACTTGACGTGCAGCGAGGTGCGTGCCGCATGATGACAGTCCCATGACTCATCTCACGTCGTCACACACAGACGTCATCCTGTCACCTGGGAAGACCTCCTCTTGCAGCAAAGGATGCCGTGCTAGACTCTGGGAGGCCGATTACCTGACCCTCAGAAGAGCGAGCCTCAGGGTGGGTCATGGTGTCTGCAGACCCCACCCGTGTCGAGATTCCCTACCCTTTGCGACAAGTGGTCTGTGATACTGTGGCCCTCAGTGAGTTCTCTTCTCTGTCTGATTCTCCATGTGTGCATAAGACAAGAAAGAATCCGAGGCTGATTTTGGATTGCACATGGTGCTTTGAAGGTACAGTACAGTGCAAGTCGCGAGAGATGGCTGTTGAGGTCCTGGCCTGACGGGCCGCAAAGTTTGTGCTGTGGGACGTCATCAAACCTAAGCATCCAGTTTTTTTTTTTTTTTTTAATTTATTTATTCATTTATTTTTTCTTGTTTCAGAACCTTTGTTTGTTTATTCACTCATTTTTATGGCTGGCTCAGCCTTCGCCGACGGCAGGGCTGGCACAGCATGTGGTGCCGGGGATCGAACTGCGGTCCCTGAAGCTGCCCAAGCTTTCCCAAGCAGACGCTTTAGACCACTGAGCCATCCCGCCAGGCCCCAGCATCCAGTTTTATTTGTCACAAGGGGCAAACAGGCTAAGTGGCATGGTCCATGCTAGGTGGTTAGCGCAGAGCTCAGCATATAGTTACTGTTCTCTACACATTAAAGACGTGGAGTAGTACTACCAGGGGTAGTTACTAGCATTATTGCTGCTGTATACGGCTTTATTTTTTTCATTACTGAGGTTTGTTTTAGTTTTATTTCTAGACTACACTGATGTTCACCAGCTCCATATGCTCTCCAGTTCCCATCACTACTGAAAAAAAGCAGTTCGGAGCCTAAAATGTTAGATACAAGCCTAAGCCCTGAGCGTAGCCAATGTCCCACTGCCCACAAACATGTCCTTGCACTGATTATAAGCTTAGATTTTGCCATCTAAGTCTGCAAAGAGAACCATGTTATGTCAACTGTATCCTGTTTTCTGATTACTCTTTTCCCCCTTCCGATGCCCCTCCTCTCCTCTCTGTTCCTAAAAATTCTCATAGATCTTAGCACTTTCTAGGTTGTAAGGAAGTTACTAGCTTCTGTGCCCTTTTTAGAGTAGATGGGAAGCGCCTTATAAGCGGGGGAAAGTTCAGTCCAACTTTGTGTGGATGTTGAACAGAACAGTTCATGCCTGTTGTCACCACATGCTCCTCTCTCGTCTGCTTTTGTGAGTGTGATTTTCATTGCTGCGTTTTCCCCTTTGCTTCTACCTTTGTGTAAGATTCATCCCAACATGCTCCCCCACAGCAGGGACTGGCGAGGGGGAACTGAGCAAATAGTGCGACGGGAGCAGCAATAGGGTGACACTAGAAAAGACTGGAATTTTAGAGATCATATAGATGCTTTCAGTGACTACCTGCTGATGCTTAGAACTTTCTTGCTTTTGCCACATATCTAGGCAAGTCAGGAACCACTGACAAATTCCACACATTGTCACATTCTTCCATTTGACTTGGAGGAAATCAAATCCAGCCATATCCACCTCTGCTCCTAAGGACCCATCTCAATTTAATTTGAAGAGTCAAAGTTCACCATGTGCAGCAGAAGCTAAGATGTTTATGTCACCTAAGAGAAGTTCTCAGTTGCAAACAAAACCTGCAGATGCTCAGAAGGTCCAGTGAAACCCCTACCTTGCCAGTCAGCTCCTAAGCATTTTGTGCACACTCAAGAACCTTGCCAACTCCAGGGTAGTAATTGTACTGATGCCAAGTAAAACACTATATTCATCTGCCAACCAGTGTGGTTTAAAAGTCTGCCCAGATTAGTCGGGCAGAAAACAGGCAGAGGTTAAGCTGAACTTTATGGTGCGGTTTGCTTCTTAATGAGCGAACTTCTTTCTTTAAAAAGTGTATTTTGGAAAACATGGCCATAGGCACTCTGAATTGAGAATTGCTTCTTAGAAATATTCTTTCTTGATGAAGAATGGTTTGATCTAGGTTGGAGTGGGCAGTGAGGCAAATGAATATCATTGGCAGCCTCTCCACTAAGCTCGAGCTCAGCTCTTACCTTACAAAGCGACGGGACCAGCCATGCTTAGTGCCGACCTCGAGACGAATGTCCTGCTTCTGTGGTAAGAAACCACTAAGTGCTGTCAGGGAAATGGCTGGCAGCACCTTCCTCAATTAGGCACAGAACATAGTTTCCCCAGCAGTAGGCAGCTGGTAAGTGGCAGGGATGGGATGCCAACTATATCTTTCTGTCATGGGCCAAAGAGAATGCCCAACATGCCCACAGGGCCCTGGGCCTGGGCCACATACCACTCAGTGTTTTCATCAGAATCTGGATTCTGCATCCCATCAAATAATAGGTCTAAAACAAATCTTCAATCTAACCTTAGGTTCTAACCAAAATAGTATTAACTAGGCAAGCGCTTTAAGGCAATCTATAATTCTGTGATAAAAACAGCAGCAAGTGCAAAAACTGGGTGGTGGTACAGGCCTGTAAATCCTAGCATCTGAAGAGGCTAATGCAGGAGGATTGCTATGAGTCTCAGGCCAGACTAGAAATCAGGGCCAACCTGGACTGAAAGACAAAAAACTTAGAAGATGAAAAACCAATGTAAGCATTTTTTAAAATATATTTTTTTATTTTAAGGAAAGGTGTACAGGGTGTTTAGGGTCTCACTACCAGATCAGACTCGTAGTGATCTGCCTGTTTACAGCCTCCCCAGGGCTGGGATTATAGGCCTGTGCCACCACGTCCAGTCCCGGTTGCTGTCTCAGTGAACTCCAGGGGCAGAGCAGGTATAGGGATTGAACCCTGGTCTCTGCACCTGCTTACAGTTGCTTTAATTCACTGAGTTATTTGGCTAGCCCTCCAGGTAAGCAGTTTTTCATGATGGAACCCACATTGTATTTAATTTGGGCTACTTAAGGCCAAGAAAAACTGTGATCAGATTGTCTGGAAAATGATCCCCAAATCTCTGGGTTTCTTGCACAGCTTCAGATCTTCCATGGATGGCATAGCTGCTTCTTTTCTTTGTTTGAGTCAGAGCTTGGGTCGCCGATGTTGTCCACCTGCCCTCAGTCAGCGATGTATTATGTGTCTCTTTACTCTCAGCACGTGGGCCCGTGATTGCTCTCAAGAGTACATGGCCCCTGCTTCAGCTAACATTCACCAGCTCAGTGTCAGATCCTTCCAGGTGCTTTGTGCCCTGGAAGTTTTCCCATTTGTGCTACACAGACAGTACAAAGGTCTCCGAAGAACTTCATCTATAGTGTGAATGCCAAGAGTGTCGATTTTACAAATAGCTATTTTGGTTACATGTTTGTTCTATGCTAATAATGAGGTCTCTTGTGTTTGCTGTTTGGCTGGTTTAGTGTTTTGAGACAGGGTCTCACTATATAGTTCAGGCTGGCCCTGAGCTCACTATGTACTCAGGCTGGCTGCAAACTCATGGCATTCCTCCTACCGCAGCCTCCCAAGTGCTAGGATTATAAGCAGGCACTGTCATGCCCAGCCTTGGATGCTTTTGTATGTATCACATAATCTCCAAACAGCCCTGTGATTAAATATAGTTAGTATCATGCCATGTTACTGTTGAGGAACTTGTGGTTTAGAATGATCATTATGTAGTTTGGTCAAGAATGTATAACTAGTAGGTCTTAGCAGTTGAGCTCTCTAACCCTGGCCCATCGGACAGTCAGCATTCTTAAGCACTATGTTCTGCCTTCTGGAAAATTCCATTCTGTTAGGATCAACAGAAAATGAACCATGTATTCAGTGCTGAGCTAGAAAGATGATCAGATGTGATTCTGGCTCTCAAGAAGCACTAACTCCCCACAGGAGCAGACACACGGTCTCTACAATGCACTCTGCGCCCTGTCCTGGAGGAGATAAATCTGGGCAGCACAGCTTCTGCCATCAATTCATACTCTGCTCACTTGCAGATAGAGAAACATGCACTCTTAAGGGCAGCTGACTCCCACCCTGCTCACCATTAAGGAGGGTTCTGCACCCTTCCTGGCACCACGAGCAGTGGTGTTCTGGGCCATGGCTACTTACTGATGACCTCAGATGCACCAGTTAGGTTCTAGGAAGCTATTTGCTCATCCTTAAATTGAAGTGAAACTACAAACTACCTCATGGAGTTGACTCTAAGGATGAAGCAATACAACATGTGCAGCATGTCTTTGAGCCATTCACCGCAGGGCGCCATGGGGATCCACTGCCTCCAGGACCTTCTGAGGAGGCCCAAAGAATACTTGAGAACTTCCTATCCATGGGATGAGGTGCAGCACTACTGTCTCTGGCCCTGACCCCCTCCTACTGTCTAGAGGGGTGGTGTGGTAACCCCTTGCACTTAGTGCGTACACCGTGAGCTCCAGCCCAGCCTGAACTATATAGTAAGACCCTGTCTGAAAACACTAAACCAACCAGCCAATAAACAAGAGATACTTCATCATTCCTACTGTCAATTAATATTGTTGTCAGGCTGCCTCCAATGGCTGAGAGGTGGCGTCACTCCTTGCACTCAGTCTTACAGCCAGATGTGGTGGTACGTACACACCTGTAGTCCCAGCCCTGATGAGCCCGAGGTAGGAGGATTTCTTGAAGTGGAGGCTTGCCCGGGCTACACAGTGCATTCAAGGGAAGTCTGAGCTACACAGCGACTTAGCCTCCAAACCAACCAATCAGCCAACAGAGGATCGAAAGCGTTCGATCTCACGCTAGCTCAGGCACTGCTGCAGCTGTCAGCTTCACACAGGAAGAACCTGACACCCCCAGCAGCCAGCTGCCACACCTCTTGCTGCCCTCTCCCCCCGGAGGCAACTCACCACTCTGGTATGCAGAAAACTGGAAGTGCAAGGGAGTTGGCACAGCATGAGGTGACTCTCAACATTTGGAGGTAGGGGCCAGAGGACAGAAGCGCTGCACCTCATGCCTTGGACAGAAAGTTCTGTGCGGCTCCTTGGCTCCCGCTCCTCGGCTCCGGCTCCTTGTGGGGTTCTGGGAGCAGTGGATCCACAGGGTCCACTGCAGTGAAGGGTCCAGCGAGGTGGCTCGAGTTGCCTTCTCCTTTTCATTCTCCTTGTCCCCTCTCCCTCCTCTTTGCTGGGATCACTGTTCCAAACGACCTCTCATGGGAACTCGGCCTAAATGACCACAACCCTTTGCTTTAGGCTCTGCTTTCCAGGGAATGGTGGAAGCGGAGGCGTGGAGTGGGCGCGGAAGGGAAGGTGGGAAGGAGAGATTCCAGACCAAGAAATGAGTCATGTTCTTGGATTCCCTCTCTGGCGTCTCTGCCAAGTGTCCCCAGCCGCCGTCTCTATGTATGCTCCGGGAAGAATGCACGGCCCCCTCTACCGGAGGCAGCCACTTCGACGTCCCTGGCACCGAGTGACCCCGACCTAGAGAAGGAACGTGACAAATATTCCTGAATGGGTTTTCAAGTGAAATTTTTGTTGATTTTTAAGAATTTCAAGTTGTAAAGTTTTGGTTTGTACAGTGCCTACAAATGTATTTTTTATTGCTCCTCATTAGACCTATTTTTCAAGAGCCCTATTATAAGTTATCTTAAGTTTTGTTTTCTTTTCTTATTTTAGAACTTTTGTTTGTTTGTTTACTTATTTTTATGGCCGGCTCAGCCTGCCCTGAGGGCAGGGCTGGCGCAGCATGTGGTGCTGGTGATTGAACCGCGGTGCCTGCAGTCGCCTAAGCTTTCCTAAGCAGGCGCTTTAGACCACTGAGCCATCCTGCTGGGCCTATCTTAAGTTTTTAAGCCGATAATTTTACTTTTTTGTTTTTCAGAAAGGGAATTCATTGCCAGAGAATCTGCAAATCTTTTAATAGCATACACATGAGAGGGAGAGAGAGAGACACTAATGGAAGTGAATAGGAACTGTGTTTCTTGCTGTAAAATTTATCAGTGTGGAGAGTAAAATAGATTTGAATTTAGGAAGCCAAGAGTAAGTCAACATGACTTAATATTTCTCTCACATTAAGGCTTAATTTTTCCCACTGAGTCATATATTCTAAGATGACTTTTCTGATTATAGTGGTCTTTCACGGTATAGAATATTTTTTAAAAAGGATAAAAGAAATTTCCAGTGATCTCTACTACACAGAAGCTCCTACTGCTTTGATTTTTCTGGCTTATTTCAGTCTTATTTCTGTATGTCAAGTACATAGGAGAGATTTAATTATATCTGCAACTTCTCATGTATCATTACAGCATATTTTTTTTCATTACAGCATATTTGATAGTGTCATTTAAAATAGATCACAGCATCATCATTAGTAGTAGTAGTCGTAGTAGTATTTGTTCTGCTGTGCGTCAGTTTTGGTGGTACTGGGGACTGAACCCAGGCCCGTCATAGTGCCCTAGGTCCTCAGTGCTTTTTCATTTTGAGACAGGCTCACTGAGTCACTAAGTTATCCAGGCTAGGTTTGGAATCGTGATCCTCCTGCCTCAGCCTCCAACAAATGCTGGGATTCCCAGTGTGTGCCACAATGCCAGGCTACAAACATCATCATCATCATCATCATCATCATCATCATCATCATCATCATTATTATTATTTCATTTGTGTATTTGGTATAGGGTCTCACTACACAGATCAAACTCCTGGTGATCCTCTTATTTTCTGCTTTCCTAGTGCTGGGATTATAGGTGCGCACCACCAGGCCCAGACATGGTTGCTGGCTCAGGGGGCCCCAGGGGTGAGGCTGGCACAGCATGCAGGGGATTTAACCGGGGTTCCTGTATCTGACTAAGTGGGCACTTTAATCCACTGAGCTATCTGGCCAGTTCCTGAAAGATTTTGCATGTGTTCATTCCATTAATGCTTGACATTAACCATAATTCAGCTACTTTACTCAATAAAGTTCTGTTTGGTAACTGTTCTTGCATCATGAGGTTTATGGCCAGGTTATAGGGTTCCTTTTACATGTGAAGACAGTACCAGGTATTGGTTATCAACACATTTGTCCTCCCAGAGGCAATGAAGTCTCACCAGCTGAAGGTACTGGGTTAAGAGGCTGGAAAACGTGGTTTTCCCATGGCTAAGCGAGACGAGAGGCGAACAGCGCAGATGCACCGCACAGTCTGCCACACAGGGGGCTGGGTTGATGAGTCATTATGTTATCATTTATAGCGCCTTTGGGAAGGAACACAATTCCTTACCAGCAGAGTGTATTTACTTTCCCTTACTGCTCTAACAATGTTTCTGTGGGTTACAGAAAATTTGCTGGTACTTAGAAATCCTCGCCATTTGCATTTTGTTCTGCTCAGGAAGCCTGAAGTCATTTGAAATTTTCAGAAGTAATGTTTGGCTTCAACTGTAGAAGTCCATCTGGCATGGCCTCATTAAGGCAAAATGTCCTGTGTAGCTTAGGAGAGGGACATCAGAGCTTCCCCAGTCCCAGTTCAGCTCAGGAAATTCGCTCTTCTGCACAGTCAGCTCTGAGGACGCTTGGGACAGGGTGCAGTGAGGCGTGCCCCAGTGTCCTCTGCCTGCTGCAGCTGGGTCTGGCTGCCCTTGCCTTTCACGGACCTCGCCCTTGTGAAGCTGCCTGCTGAGCCACTTCTGCCTGCACAGATACCTAGGACT
This sequence comes from Myocastor coypus, assembly GCA_004027025.1. Classification (NCBI taxonomy): domain Eukaryota; kingdom Metazoa; phylum Chordata; class Mammalia; order Rodentia; family Myocastoridae; genus Myocastor; species Myocastor coypus. The sequence goes on along the minus strand of PVJA010009202.1, from coordinate 641 downwards.
GGCCAGGACCGGCCACGCTTGTGAGCACTCACAGGGCTCTTCCCCAGTCTAGGAACACTAGAGCCGTGAGCTGTAGCAGGAGCACTGTGTAAGACTCACTGTGTCAGATTATAAATGAAGCCAATTTACAAATGTTCTCCCAAAATGGAGCTCTTCCATAGCTCAGGACTTCCCTTGTGATAGGCACTTAGTGTTAGTAATTTCATGCATCCGATATCCTAGGAGACAGGTCAAATTCTAGGTCTTGGTGGATAAGGAAATTGAGGCCGGGGCTGGGGAGATAGCTCAGTAGAGTAAGTGCTTGCCTGGTAAGCACAGGGTCCTGAATTCAACCCCTGGCACCGCAAATAAATAAATAAATAAATAAAATTAAGAAAATTGAGGTTCACAAAAGAAAAAAAAAACTCAAGTTTGCACCATTGCTAAGTAGTAGAAGACATTCGAAACTGTACATGTCTGAATTCTCTTCATTGTACCACACCCACTCAAACGTGTTTCATAAACCAATACTTTTAATCCTTTTGTACTACAGTGAATACTTGATTGGGAAAAAGAAGGGAGGGAGAGATGGAGGGAGGGAGGAAAGAAAAAGGAAGGCAGGGAAGGAGGGACAGAAAGAAGGAAGGAAAGAAAGGAGAAGA